>JBBBDQ010001784.1:995000-1267500 GCA_037127315.1 Ascarosepion bandense | reverse complement strand
TAACAGATCACTCAATAAATCAATAGATCACTCAATAAATCAATAGATCACTCAATAAATCACTGGAATATAAGACAACTTTGTGGCAAAATTCGACTTTATTCATCAATATAGTCTTCTTCTAGGGAGATAAACTGATTCCAACGCTTTTCTTATAATTCGATGCCTTTTTTGTAAACGATTTTTCTTTGGCCTCAAAATATGCCTCAGTTTCCGATATCGCTTCTTCATTGGAGTCAAATAGCTTTTCTTGGAGCATTCTTTTGAGATCTGCAAGCAGCCAGTAGTCGCTGAAGGTCATATCTGGAGGATAGGGTCAATGCGGATATTTCGAAAATACAAATCAATCATAAAATTGCTCCCTACTCCACATTTATGGTTTTAGGTGCAGAGGCTCATCCCTTGTTCCCTGTTTAGGATGTGGTTTCCGGCTTTCTTTTTTCCCATCTTCTTACTCTTTTTTTCTCAATTGGGGTTGATAGACTAAACTATCGCCCGGTTCACACTCCACCCATGTCTATCGAACAGGTGTAGAGGCTCATCCCTTGTTCCCTGTTTAGGATGTGGTTTCCGGCTTTCTCTTTTCCAATCTTTTCACTTTTATTATTTTTTTTTTAATTGGAGTAGATAGATTAAACTATCGCCCGGTACACACTACATCCACGTCTATTGAACAGGTGTAGAGGATAATCCTTTGTTCCCTGTTTAGAATGTGGTTTCCGGCTTTCTCTTTTCCATTCTTTTCCAATCTTTTCACTTTTTTATCCAATTGGAGTAGATAGACTAAACTATTGCCCTGTTCACACTCCATGCATGTCTATTGAACAGGTTAAGAGGCTCATCCCTTGTTCCCTGTTTAGGATGTGGTTTCCGGCTTTCTTCTTTCAAATCT
Organism: Ascarosepion bandense; assembly: GCA_037127315.1. Lineage (NCBI taxonomy): Eukaryota > Metazoa > Mollusca > Cephalopoda > Sepiida > Sepiidae > Ascarosepion > Ascarosepion bandense. Next base: position 1,266,608 of record JBBBDQ010001784.1, on the reverse strand, counting down.
TTTCACACTTATGTAGCTCCCTGCACATCAGTGGCGTTACCGCCTTGCTCGGGGTGATATGATTAAAAAAAAAATTCATGTAGTTTTAACATCGTTGCGGTCGACTTGTGACACAGTGCGTTGTCTTAGCGAAAGATCACTTCATTTGTGGGCTTTTTAGGCTATTTCTTTCTTACTAGGGTCAAAATAAAAACATAGTTTCCGTTTACTCTCCGAAAATAAAGTTAGTTAGAGGTTCGGTATATACGACAGGGCAAAAAGATAGAGAGAATTTAGCAATATTTCGTTCTGTGCAGCAAGAATAAAAACTTCCGTTTCCGATTATTATTATTATTATTATTATTATTATTATTATTATTATTATTTGCATGCTGTAAATACACAATTTTATTTCATTCTTTGAACAAACTACGTCATTTTTCTAACGATACAATTTCTGTATATAACGACAATCGTTTTAAAAGAAATCACTTAGCATAGATAGAATGTGTATGAATAGAATATGTATTCTTTATAAGCATTTAGTTTGTAGATCAAGTTTTATTGACATATCTTTGAAAAAAATAGGTGTTGTTGTGAGTCAGATGTATCGCTAGCATATATATTTTGTCCAAAAATATATTGCTGGTAATATTTTTTCCAAAAAATTTGCCGGTGAAAATTTTTCCTTTAACAATATATTGCTGATAACATTTATGTTTCTAAAAATATGTTAATGGTAATACTTTTTACTTCCAAAAATGTAGTGCTGGTAATATTTGCTTCTACAAAAATATTGCTGGAATTTTTATTATAAAAGCCTATTTTTTATACTTTCATAGTGTTTGAACCCTGTTTGAGGGGTTAAATATTTGCCTACAGCTGGGGACTTAACAGGTGCTACAACTCCGAGGGCAGGATAGACTTGAGAAAAAACAGAAGTGATATCATGCTCTTCACAACCTCACAATCAGAGGCCTTACTACTGGATGCAGTTTTTCATCACACCCAGGACAGTGATCACTATCGATGGTGACTTTATTCCTCTATTTATCTTCCCGCAGAACCTTCTCAGACGGAGGTCTACATCAAGTATTTTGAGAAGGAAGTGCTGTCCTAGATCAAGAGTGTGGCTGTTGGAATAGCAACAAGACTCTGCATCATATCACAAAAGCAGGAGAACCCAATCATGGCTACCAGACAATTTCTTCGACCTTACATCTGGACACCTAAACTTCTTTGGCCTTACATCTGGCTACCTAAATTTCCTTGATCTTACATCGGGACACCTACATTTTATTGATCCTACATCTGCCCACCTAAATTTCTTTGACCTTACATCTGGCCACCTAAATTTCTTTGATCTTACAACTGGCCAACTAAATTTCTTTGACCTAATATCTGGCCACCTAAATTTCTTTGACCTTACAACGGGCCACCTAAATTCCTTTGAGCTTACAACTGGCAACCTAAATGTTTTGACCTTAAAACTGGCCACCTAAATTTCCTTGATCTTTCATCTGGACACCTAAATTGTATTGATATTACTTCTGGCCACCTAAATTTCTTTGACCTTACATCTGGCTTTCTAAATATCTTCGACCATACATCTGGACACCTAAATTTCTTTGGCCTTACATCTACACATCTAAATTTTATTGACCTTAAAACTGGCTACCTAAATTTCTTTGATCTTACAACTGGCCACCTAAATTTCTTTGATCTTACAACTGGCCACCTAAATTTCTTTGACCTTAAAACTGGCCACCTAAATTTCTTTGACCTTACATCTGACCACCTAAATGTCTTTGACCTTACAACTGGCCACCTAAATTTTTTTGATCTCACAACTGGCCACCTAAATTTTTTGACCTTAAAACTAGCCACCTAAATTTCTTCGACCATATATCTGGAAACCTTAAATTTCTTTCACCCTACATCTGGACATCTAAATTTTATTGACCTTACATCTGGCTACCTAAATTTCTTTGATCATACATCTGACTACCTAAATTTCTTTAACCTTACATCTGACCACCTAAATTTCTTTAACCTTACATCTGACCACCTAAATTTCTTTGACCTTGCATCTGGCCACCTAACTCCCCAGACTCCAAACCCTTCGATTATTTTTTGTCGGAGGTATTATTTGGCGCGAGAGACAAGCATAACTTTTGGTAACCCCTGCCGATGAACTGAAAGCAAGGATTATGGCATCATTCAATAATTTAAACCAAGCGATCGTCTAAAAGAATGACAAAAAATTCCGAAGTCGTCTCCAGGCCGTGGTTGAAGCCAATGACGATTTCATTGAATAAATTTACTCATAAGTATTTCAAGATATTTTCTGCAATTTTAAATATATCTCTTAAAATGAAATGTTAGTGTTATGTTTAATTTTGTGTAATTTAGGCGACAATTTATTTATCGTACACTTTACATATCCAAATACATAAATAAAACAGAAATTATTTAAAAGTTTAAAACTTTAACCTCCTCTCCCCTTCGTGCGCATGCGCAAGTGCATCAACGCAAACATCACATTGATCTGATAAATTACCAAAAGACAAAACACATTACACTGTTATTAATCACAAATATATATCCGCATACACGCAGCTATCCACACACACACACACACACACACACACACACACATATATATATATGTATATATATATATATATATATATATATATGATGGTAGGACACTCGTATCCTAGGGAGACTATTTAATCTAATTAATCCCCGTCGCAGACACCTACTCAGGCACATTTTTGTTTGTTACAAACCCACAAAATCCTCTTGTGGTTTATACTGTAACTATGATGAGCGAACCTTACTAACATTTTCTGATAGAGATCGCGTTATCTATTGTGATCAACTGTTTGACGAAGGCCAGTACGCTCAAATTATCGGTCACGATGACTTGTGAGTTTATTGTTAGCCACAACTATAGGCCTGGGTCAGCAGATAATTTTCTAGACATATACTGTTAAATATAACAGACAATGAATGTCTATTATGTTTAATCATGAGCCGTTCTAAACGTCGAATTTTGGCTTTAATTTCAGGTGAAAATAAAGACAAAAATTGGTCTTTAAACAACCGACGATTTAAAATTATTTGTTTGTACATTATTTTTTATCGATACTCGTATTTGAGTAAATATTTTGTTTATAATCAAACAGAATATATATTTCTACCGGTCTGATTATTTACGATGACTGTTGGTCATTCGTGGTCGAGAGGTCTAAGAGGTGCCAGGTCAATTAGTAGTTTCCCCCTATGTCGATAGGGATCGTAGGTTCGATCCTACCGAATGACACACATTTTCGTAATAAAAAATTTATCGTAAATAATCTGGTCGGTAGAAATAAATATATAATACTGTTTGATTATAAGCAGAATATCTACTTAAGTACGAGTATAGATAAAAAATAATATTCAAATAAATAATTTTATTTATGTATAAATTTAAACTTATCGCTATACTCGTTTCGAAAAACCCTCCGAGGATATACGCGGAAGGAAAAAATGGGAGTAAAAAAAGAAAGAGCTAAGCACTTGAACCTCAGTCAAAGTACGTAACCCAAAGAAAAAACCCCGAGACGAGTAACCTAAAACAAAAAAGCGCTCAATAGACAAATAGAGCAAACAAAGAAAGTAACTAACCTAAAGAGCCAACGAACTTACCAAGGTTTCACCTAAACGGATCTTCAGGGAAGTTTGGCCAACCTTCCCTGAAGATCCGGTTAGGTGAAACCTTGGTAGGTTCGTTGGTGCTTTACTTTCTATATATATATATACTATATATATATATATATATATATATATATATATATATATATATAGTCATCCGCAGATAGATCAGTTTCGCTGTATCACAGCTCATCAGTACGGTTAGACTCCGATTGCATTTAACCCAGGATTTAAACCCGACCGAATTGGTGTCAGTCGGCGATTCTACCTCCGGGCTATGGGCGTTCGGTAGAAGAAGGCAGACTTTTTAGCGTGTATATTGTCATTATAACTGCCCAATAGCCAGAGTGCTCTAATCCATTACTGAATGAGCGATGCGTACATGCCAGAGTAGCTACTGTTTTTCAAAGTCTACCATTCTTCCAGAGTGCACAATCAGGGTGTGAGAGCGTAGAGAGAGAGAGAGAGAGAGAGAGAGAGAGAGAGAGAGAGAGAGAGAGAGAGAGAGGGGAAAGAGTTCGGCACGGCCTACTTCACTTGCCTTGTCTTGGAGTCTTATCTCCGGACAATATCAACTGTCTCCTGATTGTAAAAAGACTCATTAACCCTTTCTAGTTTAACTTCCCACCGTTATTACTTCTTTCAGCTGTTAGGTTTTACTTTCACTTTCTTAGGTTTTACTTTCACTTTCCCTTTTACTTCATTCAACATTTACTTCCTACTTTTACTTTCATTTTTTGTTTACTTTTTCCTTCCTAATTTTCGACTTTTTATATCAATGCCTGTTTTCTCCTTTCAATCTTACGTTTCGGCTTTCGATTTAGGAATTACTTTCCCTCCTAACGTTAGAGAATGTTCTGAGAAAAGCTCAATTCATTTCTTTTAACCCAATTTTCATTTTTTTGCTTCTTTCAGATATCGCGGATCTGTTTTCATTTTAGATTTTTCATCATCGCTTGATTTGACTCTCTACTACACAGTCGTCATTTTTACAAGGGCGCGCAGACCCACTTAGACACGCTTCTGTCACTTCTATCGGCCTGGTTTGCTTCCAATACGGATGCTTTTGTTTTGTTTTCTTTACGAAACTCTCTTCTTTAACCTAACATAATATCTGGACATCTGTCTCAGCGTTGATTTAAAAGGAAATGATAAAAATTATTCTCCCGGTACTCTGGTGATATTTTAAGATTCGTGGTTGAATGGTGTCTAAATTGAAAAAGCGAGAGAAAGGCATCGACACAGAGAGAAAAAGAACAAAGATTGACGGTCAGACAAAACTGATATATGAGTAGGACAGAGATACGACCAGACTTTAACACACACACACACACACACACACACACACACACATATATATATATATATATATATATATATATTGATTTATTGATTGCTTGATTACTTAGTTTCTGGTCATAGTAAGATTAGACCAGTGCACATTTGTATTATAAATGTGTTCAATACAATTATATTATAAAGCTTTTGAATATTTTCCATTTTTAAACGAGTTATTACGCGACCTAGGTTTCTACTAAGAGTGGTGTCTTCAGGTGATTTTCCATAACTGATTTTACCGTTTATCGTTTAAAAAAAAAATCGGTAAAACCAGTTATTGAAAATCGCCAGAAGACACCACTCATGGTAGAAAACTAGGTTGCATAACTCGTTTACAGATGGAATATATATATATATATATATATATATATATATATAGAGAGAGAGAGAGAGAGAGAGAGAGAGAGAGGAACAGAAAGAAATAGTCAGTCAGTTAAGTGCCATACGTGATACACGCTTGGGCGATCATGTCTCGAAAGAGACATGACTGACTGGGCAGAAGATTATCCCGCAGTAGGTTGTCATTGCTTTCTGCGGTAGACTGGTTGCCGACCAAGGCTATAGAACCCAATCCGTTCTACTATTTAACCCATAACTGGAAGGAAGAGGCGGATTAATACCTTTCCCAAGGGTATTTGCGCGTAAGTGAATACAATGGATTCAACTGGAATTCGAACTCGGCTCCCCGGTTTCTCGTTCCGAGCCGATATCCACTGTACCACAACGGGTATCCTAAAGAAATAGTAAAAACGATGATGATAATAATAATGGTTCTGATAAAATGTCCAGTTAATTATGTCTAGATATTTTATCATTATTATTCCCATTAGAAAATTCGTAATCTTGTATCAGGTTTCACAGATTTAGCACCTAAATGAATACCAAAATTGGCATGATATAGTGGACTAATATCTTCACTAGAAAATATGCAACTCATACAAAAAAGAAACTCCAAGAAACTAGTATGAGCCTCACCCAGACCCTGTTACAGATTTAGAACCTATAACAATTTTGTGGGACTTTACTATACAAATAGACAGAACAATTAAACTAATCGCCCCGAGATCGTGATAAAAAAAAGACCACAAAAACAGACTGTGTTCATATAATGACATATCAGCCCATACAGATTCTAATATATCTTTGAATATCTTCGAAAAACTATGAACAAAAAAGGTTTTTGAATGGAAATCTAAAGGACCTGGCATATTACGACATCAATCATTGCAGTATTGGTTGGAACATTCGGATTGATTGAAAGAAATTGCGATAAACTCAATGAATAGATTTCCGATAGCTCATGGATTAAAGATAAAATAAGAATTGTACACACAAGTATAGCTCACAAATTTCTGGTATATTACATATATGGCATATTACGACATCAATCATTGCAATATTTGTTGGAACTGTCGGATTGATTGAAAAAAATTGCAATAAACCCATTGAATGTTTTTCCGATAGTTCATGGATTAAAGATATACAAAGATGTGTACACACAAGTATAGCTCACAAATTTCTGACCTCCAGTCTCTGGTTGGGACGCGTACTTTAATATGTATTCAACAGAAATCAAAGGCAATAATGATAATATAATCGTTATGTTACATATTATTAGGTTGTTCCAAAAGTTCTTAAACACTTGCAAAAAATTGAAATTTTAGTCGCCAAGTAATCTAAGGTTACCAGAAAACACTTGCAAAAAATTGAAATTTTACTCGCAAAAACAACAAAAATTATTGCTCAAAATAAAGACCATCATTTTCCAAGACTTTCTGCCATCGATCTGCAAGCTTTCGGATCTGGTCAAAGTACCATTCAGCCGGCTTCGAATCAAAAAATTCTTGATACGCTTCCTCGACTTCATCAAACGAGTCGAACCGGCGGCTTTTCAGAAAGTGTTGCATTGAGCGGAAAAGGCCGTAATCTGATGGAGCACAGTCAGGACTGTAGGCTGGATGTGGCAGAACCTCAACGCCGTCCAGCTCTTCAAACTTGTCTTTGGTCTTCCTGGCGGTGTGTGGTTTGGCATTGTCCTGCTGCATCAAAGCACGCTTTCGGTTGATCAGAGCCGGGTACTTTTACTTCAACTTTTCGTGGACGCGCTTAAGTTGCTGACAGTAAATTTCGACACTGATGGCACGACCATTTGGAATCGACTCAAAATGCACGATTCCTTCAAACTTCCACCAAATGCACAACATGACTTTCTTGCCGAATCGATCTTGTTTTGGAACCGACGGTGTCTCTTGCCCTTTCTGAACCCATCTCTTGTCTCGATTGTACTGGACCAGATATACCCATTTCGCGAGTGTTTACGTTCTTTTGGGACAACCTAATAATATATATACAATTATAGAATTCAACGTATATGAAGGTAAAGAGAATATTTGTTAATAAATTACGAAATATTAATCTCGATTAATAAATATTGGTAAATAAGTAATTACAGTTCACAATATTTAGCAGGAGTAGATAGTTTTGCCTATCACCCGGTTCATACTCCTCCCCAGTCTTTTGAACATCCCTTCTTTCCTGTTGGGTTTCACGTTCCTTCCAAATTCTACTTAAACTCTATACTTTTAACATCTCTGCCAGAACTCGGAAATATATACTATTATTTGATTTCCTGTTCCGTCTAAATTCTTTTCTTTATCTTTAACTTCCATTAGCACCTCCCCTTAAACTTTAGTAGCCTTATATACGTACTTGGAGTGAATTAAAAAAAAACAGAAGTAAACTCAGATTTCTTTCTAGTCAGGAGCCAGATAAAATTAATTTTATCAACTGTTGAAGAATATTCTTTAAAAATTGATGCAGTCTTTGTTGGAGTTGACACAGCATTTTTTTAAAAAATTGATTATAACCTGGACTTTTAACCCAATGCATGCATTATATACTGAAGAATTTTGGAGTTTTGTTATCCAAGAAAAGTAATTTAATTATGTCCCGAACTTACCTTTGATATCTGTCATGGCGGCGTCACCCACAACGGAATGAACTCTTCCAACCAGTACATATATCTCCCCTCACAACAGGTGAGAGTGAGTAGTCTGGAAGTCTCTAGTAGATAGCCTGAGGAGAACGCCGTGAACATAGCCGAGAGTCGTCTACGAACACTGATACCGTAACGACCATTACGAGTTCCAGTTCGAGGGTCGAATTATAGTATTACTCAGTAACCGTATTATCGTTCTACTAACAAAGTTCCAAGTGTTGTATTTTGCCGTGTTTAATATATATTCGTTATTTTCTATTTTGGTTGTTCTGTATTATTCTAGCTGGACCTTTTACCGGGTCCACGACAATATCGTTTAGTTGATAATCTAGGAAAAATAATCAAAGAATATAAACAAGTTTCCAGCATAATGCCACTTTAGAAGAAAGGAATATTTTTGGTATCTCATCACCCCTCGATCTCCATAACCCATTACGTTAGTAAGGTCACCATATGTACTGTAACCAGCAGGGAAAGAAAGTCTGAAAGGGAAAAGCTCTTAGGCATTCGCTTGACTGCTCTATGACACTGTCAGCCCTCTGCCTTCGGATAGAGGGCGCTCTCTGCTTCCGAGCAGAGAGCACAAACCCAGTCGTGGTTCCGCCGAAGGGTAGAACCACGACTGGGGAAAAATAGACAGACATTTTTTGGCCCGGCTATATGGCCGGGAATACCCACTATAAAATGACCATGTGTCACATCTGGCCTTGCGTGGGAAGGCTAGTAAATACGGGAAAGAAAGTCTGACGAGGAACATTCATCTTCAAGCTGGCTTTGACGTCAGAGCTTTCCATTCTTCTAGTCTGGTTGTCACTTCAAAGCTTCGTGTAAAAATAAAAGCAGAACGAAGGTGTACAGTCTTTAGTGTTCATTCGTAATATTTAGTATGACTTTAAATAACTCTAATGTCAAACGAATATAAGTATATGATGTTACTAATGTACGCCAGTCAGCAACACTATAATTCCAATTACCGTGAAGATAGTCTAGTCTGAAATTATAATTACTACACAGTTTTATCGCTGTAAAGAATTTATGAACTACTTTGCGGAACTGATTCCCGAGAGGATGTTTTCTCAATCCCTACAGTCTTAAGCTCTTCAAGTCTTGAGTTAACCATTTTCTATCCTACATATGCTCATGATTTCTGTTACCTTCATCATCACTTAGTTAAGATATATCACTACCTTAAGTGGCTCTTGGGCCTTGTACTGAGTGAAGATTTTAGTAACAAAAATGTTACCAAATAAAATTATTTTTTATTGACTTTCTTTGTGTATTAGTAATAAATTTTATTACTTTAGAAATCTCAGCACATATCATCTGACTTATTTACACAATCCATCTTGCACATATGCAAATCTACCATTTGTCCATGCATTGACTGCTGTTGACATATCTGAGTGGGCTCTTGTGCTGTTCCTCTCAAGGTGTTTGACAAAATTCAAAGGAGGATCTGCAATGTAATCTGCCCTGATTGAACAACTCGACTTCAGCCACTTTCTCACCATCGGGATGTGGCTTCCCTCTGTTTTTTCACCAAATATATTCACGGATTCTGCTCTGAAGTGCTAATATCCATGGTGTCCCTTCCTCACTAATTCACTTATGCTACTAGACTAACAATTAGGTCCCTCCCTTTTACAATGAAAACTCTCAAATATAACCTCCTCTTCTACTCTAGTAGTTTCTTTTCTTACACTTGCTTTTCTGATAGCTACAATCTCCAAGAGTTTAAGTGCAACGTCAATTGCCATCTTTTATCGACTTGATTCCCATCTTTCTTGTATTTTTCCCCGATACCCCCTGTATTTTGTTCATTTCTATTTTTGCTATTCTCTTCTATGACCCCCTGCACATTAATGGCGGTATTGCATTGCTTGGGGTGAATCGATTAAAAAAAATTAATATTTGTTTCAAAAAATTAATGAATTTGATTTTAAGCGAATTTGATTTAGTGTGACATCTTGCCAACCCACAAAGGGGTTATTACAAAACAAAACATATTTTTGGATTTGAACAGTAATCACTTTTTATAAGTGAAGATTAGTCTATATTTATGAATGGAGGTATTGTAATTATTTATATTGTTCCCGTTATTCGGACTATTGTCCGCATCTTCATTTTTATATTCCCGACATTTCGGCTATTGTATGCTCTTGCTTTTTTCAAGGGCACATGGCCAAGCGTTGGTTAAATCCAGTGAACTGATCCAAAGTGTTGGGACGCCCGCGCCTATTCGGCTATAATGGACTATTCCATTATTATGTAAAGTAATGGTGGCATTTACGTAGGAGAGTGTGCCGAGCAGCCGATCGACAAGTCAGTCGTAGACTTCCGGTGACGACCCGGAAGTACCCATTACTCATATTACGTCTTACGACGGTTGAGACGATTAACCTTTATTCTTGTATTGGATACTAATAACCTTTGTAAATACTATTTTCACGGAATACAACAATTAACCTATTCCTGTTGTTGAGTTATTTATTCTTACTCACGAAATAACACAAAGAGTTGTCAGTTCAATGCCTGGCTACAACAGAGATTTAAAAAATTTAGAGCGTTGAGTTGAAGGGAGATAACTAATGTGGAGACATCCAGAAGAGGTGTAGCACGTGGAACAAGACCAATCTACCCTGGTGGACGAAATAAAGGGTTCAGTTTGAAATTCTAATCACCTGAAGAATGCTGGAGCGTAAAACGGCCGAAACGTCTTCAATATGACAGCAGAAATAAGGACATTACTTCCAATATCGTAAATAATGTAAATAAGTGAATATTGAATTATCAGTTTCTTGGCGATACAAGTTTGAGTATTTAATCCCTACTTGGAGGCAATATGAATTCATACTTTTCCCAAGGTTATTTATGTGTAAGTGATATATCTCGAAAAGGGATATATATCAATACGAGGTTGTTAAATGGTTAAGGCAAATGTAATCGGGTAGGTTAATCTAGTACGTAGGCGTAATCGTCGTATGCAGTATCCTGAGACGTAAGCGCAGATCTCTAGTGGAAGATCAGTAGACCTCTAGATCTCTCCCTCTCTACCTGGACCTCTTTGCCTTCGTCTGTATTTAAGTACGAAAATTTAACAATTTGAGAAATGTGCTAACAAAGGAAAGAATATGCAACACTGAAATCCGAAGAGAAGTTGAAACAGCGAAATTTGCCTTCCAAACGTTGAGTAAAGTATTAAGAAACAGAAAAAAAATATTGTTAGTGCTGAATTACTCTGTAATATATGTGAATGATGGACAATTTCCTCTCGGATGAAGAAGAAACTCGAGGCAAAAGAAATTTGGTTCTACAGAAGGCTGCTGTGAATACCATGCTCTGTGAGTAACTTTTAAGAAAAATAGAATGAAAGATGGTTCTTATACTTAAAATCAGAAACAGTTAAAATATTCTATTAGATAATATGACAAGATATACTGGAGGCAAGAGGGCATAGGAAAGCATGAAGATTTTAGAAACTTGGGTAATTGAATAGCAAAAACGGGACTGAGAAAAATGATTAAAAAACAAATGTCAGAATGAGTTACAAATTGTAGGACATCGTGAACAGTCATCGTCCCCTTCCTGGGGTTACAAATTGTAGGACATCGCGGAGAGTCATCGTCCCCTTCCTAAACGAACAGTGTACATGGAAGAAGAATTTGTATATATGCACTACCGGCCATAGTTATTAGGCCACTCCAGTGTTTAAAAAAAATGATGTATTTCATACTATTTTTTAGTATTTTTTGCCACGTGAATAATTGTAAATGAAAATAGAATGGTTCTTTTGTTAATAATCACAATAATATGTGCATCAAATAAGTTTATAAATATTTAATAATTACCTATATTTCAGTTTCATCAATGACAGAATGAAGAAAATTTAGGGTGATTCGGACGAGTTCATCTTTGCTTCCTTGCCTTGTAAAATTTTGCAAAGTAATAACAAAAGAACCATTCTATTTTCATTTAGAATTATCCACTTAAAAATAGTATATACACTATATCCGGTCTACTTTATTTTTGAAAAACGCAGCATGAACTGACTGACATACACACCCAGACAACCCCTGAGTTTTGGATATATATTAAAGCCCTTGACTAACGTACATACACTACCGGTCATATTTATTAGGCCACCCCAGTGTTTCAAAAAATGACGTATTTCATACTATTTTTAGTATTTATTTCCAAGTGAATAATTGTAAATGAAAATAGAATGGTTCTTTTGTTAATACTGCACAATAACATGTGCATCAAATGAATTTATAAATATTTAATAATTACCAATACTGCAGTTTTTTATTTGGGTGTCTTATAATTAATATCCTTATTCTGTAATGGGAAATGAAGATTTTATGGCATCTTAAATGTTTTGTGGCTTAACACCGAAAAAAAAAAGAAAAAGATAACGTACATCACCGGCCATAATTATTAAGCCACCCCAGTGTTTAAAAAAAATGATGCATTTCATACTACTTTTTAGTATTTATTGCCAATTGAATCATTGTTAATGAAAATAAAATGGTTCTTTTGTTAATACAGCGCAGTAACATGTGCATCAAATGAACTGTTCTGGTGTCCAGTTTTTTGTGCTCTCTTCCACATGCTAGTCTCTTCTTATTATTGACTAGCCAAAGCACAGACTTCCTGGCTGCTTTGTAAAATTTTGCAAAGTAATAATAACACACACACACACACACACACACACACACACACACACACACACACACACATATATATATATATATATATATATATATATATATATATAATCATTACATCGGTGAGGAAATATAACAAACTCAGCTTTTTGACTTCTCATTTCGAGCCGCTGATGTATCTACTCTCGAGATCTATTCATCTTATATAGCGAGACAATTCTGAGATGCTTCTGGTCTGCTGAGAGTGTTAGGTCAAAGAGACGTAGTGTCTTACTCTCATCCTGACCCATGCTAATAGGGAGGAGTACCTGGATCTGTATTTACCTTTCTTTCGTTTGTTCGTTTCTTAAACTGACACAGTGCAATTCGACGCAAGTTTATCTTACTAGATCGATTACGACTGAATATTAATTTAGCTCCTCACTGGGTGTTCCATACTTTCAGCCCGGTGCCACTTCTAATACATTTTTTTAAGGAAAAATATTACAAACAATACATTTTTGAAACAAAAAAATATTTCCATGACACATTTTTGAAGGCAAAAATATTCTCAGCAAAACATTTTTTAATACAAAACTAGAAGACATTTTCAGTCTTCTAACATAAAAAGAATTTTAAAAAATTTCATTAAAATATGACTAAATCAACTTTTTCACCATAACCGAACATTAAAAAATAATATCTTAAAACCACACACTTTTGGCATTAAATAACCCACAGAGTTGATATGGCGTTAAACAAAACTCAAACAGTTCTGAGAGGTCTAGAAGTCTTGTCAGGGTCCGTCATTGGCGACCAAAATCTGAACAATATCAGATATGTAGATGATACAGTGCTGATAGCAGATACAGAAAATAAACTGTGAGACCGTTTACAGGGAGTAGTTAAAGAAATTTTTTTTTTTAATCATATCACCCCAAGCAAGGCGATAACGCCACTGATGCGCAGGGGGCGTTGTAAGAGTGAAAAGATTGGAAAAGAAAAAAACCGGAAATCACATCCTAAACAGGAAACAAGGGATGAGCCTCTTCACCTGTTCAATAGACGTGGGTGGAGTGTGAACCGGGCGATAGTTTAGTCTATCTACTCCAATTAAAATGACTACAAATAAACTACAATAAAACTGAATGAATGGTAATCAGTTAAAAGAATAACCCAAAATGACAATTACAAGTTAGGGGTACTGAAATCAAACATGATCAGAAATTTAAATACCTGGGAAGTGTGCTAAGAGAGGACGGAAAGTGCGATACGGAGATCCGAAGGCGTATAGGCGTGGCCAAAGACGCATTCCAGAAGTTGAGTAAAGTATTAAGAAACAAGAAAATATTGTTGGAAACAAAAAAACAACAAAAAAAAAGTACTGCATTGTTATGTAATGTCTGTCCTTCAATATGGCAGCCACAGAAGAATACTGAGGATAACATGTACGGAACATGTGAGCAACGACAAAGTTAAATAGAAAATGGAAACAAAAGTACACTTACATTTAACATCCAAAAAAGAAAGATGAAATTACTAGGGCACATAAAGAGGAAAAAGGGCTTCGAAAATATAACACTCAAGGCAATTCGTACTGTGGAAAGAGGTGCATAAGTCAGCTAGCGAGCTTATGTAAATGCTTGGCAGAACAGGCATTAGAACAAATAACGAAAACGACAATATTTTCTAAGAGCTACAAAAGACAGGAAATTGTGGAGAGCTGTGATTGAGCACGTGTAGAATCGAAACGGCTTTTCATTATACATAAAGCGCTAATGTTTTGAGTGCGTATTCTCAGCGTGTAGAACTTACCGTAAAAGAAAAAAAATTAAATATTTACGAGCCTTTCTTATTAGTTAATCTATTATAGATTACAGGCACATATTACTTTTTTTCGTTTTGAGTTCATATTGATCTTTAAAAAAGTAATATCTTGATAAAAATAAAAGGAAAAGTTATTTACTGCCACCGACAGGGTTACGGAGATAACACCCCAAAATATACTGGTAGATGTGTACGTAAATTCATGGCAGGCCACAATTGTTAGCGTTCCTACGTAAACTAAAAATATCAATTTACGGCTAACTTTTTTCAAAAGTTTAATTCCGGGCACATTTTTCTTCAGCAATAAATAAATAGCTTTCTATATTTATTTGATTAAATTTCTGTGTTTTTTTGGTTTTTTTTTTTGTTTTGTTCTTTGCCATAGTTTTTGATTTCTTTTCCTTATCTATTTCAGTCATCTTTCCAATGTCAGGTAAAGAAAATCGATTTATTTAGTGCTTTCTTTGTGTGCCTGTTTTCATGATGTAAACGGAAAGAGAGGAAATTTCGCGTTAGATTCTTTGACTAATAATAGAAAATTGTTTGAAATTTAAAATAATGGCTTCAGGAAAATTGTCTGTATTTCACCTGTAATTAAATGAGAAAATTTTTCGTAAATGTAAGGAAAACCTTTTTTTTTTTAAATAAGGTTAAAGAACAATTGGGAAAAAAGAAAGAAAACTAGAAAGAAAACGGAAAGAAAGAAAGAAAGAAAGAAATATAGAAAGTAAGAAAATCTAACTAAAGCATGCACTAGAAAGAAAGAAAGAAAAAAATAAATAAAGAAAGAAAGAAAGAAAGAAAGAAAAAATATAGATAGAAAGAAAATCAAAGGAAAGCATGCGCTAGAAAGAAAGAAAGAAAGAAAGAAAGAAATATAGAAAGTAAGAAAATCTAACTAAAGCATGCGCTAGAAAGAAAGAAAGAAAGAAAGAAAGAAAGAAAGAAAGAAAGAACATTCTTGGTCATACAGAAATAAAACAAGTTTAGAAAGAAAGAAAGAAAGAAAGAAAGAAAGAAAGAAATGAAGAAAGTAGGAAGAAAGAAAGAAAAATGAAGAAAGAAAAACTTGAGAGTATAAAAAAAACAAAAAAAAAACAAAGAAAAGAAAAAGAAAAACACAAAAAAAAGAATACAAAAAGAAAGAAAACAGAAAGAAAGATAGAAAGGATGAAGAAAAAAGAAAGAAAGAAATCTGCTGAAATATTAAGCAGAAGAAAAAGAAAGAAAGAAAGAAAGAAAATCTAACTAAAGCCTACACTAGAAAAAAAGAAAGAAAGAAAGAAAAAAGACAGAAAGAAAGAAAGAAAGAAAGACAGAAAGAAAGAAAATCTAACTAAAGCCTGCACTAGAAAGAAAGAAAGAATGAAAGAAAGAAAAATGTTGGTCACATAGAAATAAAACATGTTTAGAAAGAAAGAAAAAGAGAGAGAAATTAAGAAGTAAGAAGAAAGAAAGAAAGAAAAAGAAAGAAAAGAAAGAAAGAAGGGAGGAAATAAATGTGAGATAAAGAAAAATACAAAAAGCAAAACAAACAGAAATAAGCAAAGAAAAAAGTAAGAAAAAAAAAAGACAAAATGATGGGATGAAAAAAGAAAGAAAGAGAGAGAGAGAGAGAGCGACGGGATAAAGAAAAAAAGAAAGAAAGAAATCTGCTGAAATGTTAAGTAGAAGAAAGAGACATAAATGCAGGAAATAATGAATAAAGAAAAAGAAGATAAGAGAAATACTAACGATGGAAAGTCAGAGGAAAGAATTTATATCTGAAAAAGAGATAAAGAATGGCGGAAAATAAGGAAGCCATAAAAGACGTCGCAAAAAAACAAAACAAAAATAAACAGAAATTAAATCTCAGTAAAAAAAAAAAAAACTAATAAAGATAAAAAGCGACGTGCCATCAAGCTTGAAAGAAAGAAAGAAAGAAAGAAAGAAAGAATAGATATGTAAATAAAAGCATATATGAAGACGGTCAAATTAGGATAAAAAAGAAAGAAAGAAAGAAAGAAAGAAAGAAAGAAAGAAAGAAAGAATAGATATGTAAATAAAAGCATATATGAAGATGGTCAAATTAGGATAAAAAAGAAAGAAAGAAAGAATAGATATGTAAATAAAAGCATATATGAAGACGGTCAAATTAGGATAAAAAAGAAAGAAAGAAAGAAAGAAAGAAACAGCTTAATAAGAAAGTAAAAAAAAAGCAATAAATAAAAAGAGGGAATAGGAATGTGAAAGAAAAAAAAATGAAGTTATTTGTAATGTTTAATGGAAATAATGACATGAAAGAATTCAGGAAGAAGAAATTAAAAAGAAACTAAAAAATAGGAAAATTCAAATATGCTAAAATTAGATCAGGGTATTTTATTTTTTCTATTAAAGCTAAAAATTAAAAATGTCGCAGTGATTGATTGAAAAGATATATCAAGGTTGGCTATGGGAGTAACAGCAATCTACTATGACTGCCGCGTTAGGTAATTTCTGTAAGTTTATTTTTTGTCCTCTTTATTTATTTTTTTCAGTTCTTTTTTTTTCTTACTTTCTTTTTTCTTTGCTTCATGTTTTTCTCCCATTTTTCTTTTATTCCCTTCCTTTTTTCCTCATTTTGTTATTCATTTTTTTCATCTTTACTTCATTCTTTTCCTTTTTTTTCTTTGTTCGTTTGCTTCTTTCTCTTTTTCTTCCTTTCTTTCTCTTTGCTTCCTATTTTATTTTAACTTATTTCTCTTCCTCTTCTCCTTTTACTTTCTTTTTCTTTCTTCTTTAATTCTTTTACTTCGTCTGTTCATCACTTTTTCTTTTCTTTTTATCTCTTTTACTTTCTTTCTTCCTATCTCTTTGTTTGTCCGTCGGTCCATCACATAAAAGATGTGTAATTAATTAATTCTTTCTTTCTTTCTTTCTTTCTTTCTTTCTTTCTTTCATGTTTTCTTTTCTTCAATTTTTCTTTTATTCTCTACACCTTTTCTTCATTCTTCTTTCATTCTTCTTTATTTATATTTCTGTCTTCCTTTCCTTCCTCTCTTCGTTTTTCATTTCGTCTTCTTTCTTTCTTTCTTTCTTTCTTTCTTTCTTTCTTTTAGTGCTTACCACAAACCAGTTAGCTATCATCTTGAATTTATTCCTCTCTGGTAATCCCACTGTGCATTGTGGTGCAATGGATATCGGCCCGGAACGAGAAATCGGCGAGCCTCGTTCGAATTCCACTTGAATTCGTTGCATTCCCTTACGCGCAACTGCCCTTGGGAAAGCTATTAATCCATCTCTTCCCTACAGTTATGGGTTAAATAACAGGATAGATTGGGTTCTATATCCTTGGCTGGCGACCAATCTACCGCAGAAAGTAATAGCAACCTAGTGCGGGATAATCTTCTACCCAGCCAGTCATGTCGCTTTCGAGACATGATCGTCCAAAGCGTATATCATGTATGGCACTTAACTGACTAACTGAATATAATAGTTGAAATCACTATGAAAGCTACTACTGGTCATAAAGTGGGGATCTGTTTTCTATTGTTATGAAGTAATAAACTGATCCCCTACTATTTACTACGTCATAATATAATACATCTCTTCTCCCTCTGGTCATCAGTAACAAGGGCAGCCCAATATGCCAAATTCAGGTCAGGTATACTAAAATCAAGCAGATACAGAAATTTAAATACCTGGGAAGTGTTATAACAGAAGACGGAAAGTGCGGCACAGAGATCCGAAGGTGAATTGGCATGGCGAAGGAAGCATTCTAGAAGTTGAGTAAAGTATTAAGAAACAGGGCAATTTCACTAGAAACTAGGAAGAGAGTACTGAATTAATTATGTGCTGTTCGTCCTTCAATATGGCAGTGAATGCTGGACAATACATGATACTAACAGGCCAGATAGAGGGAAAAGAGACAGAGGAAAGCAGCGGATAACATATTTGAAGGACCTAATCAGGTGGATGATGGAACGAGGATTGTATGGTGTAACAGAAGAAGGCGTGCTAAGAGCCACCAGTGATAGGGAGACGTGGAAAGCCATGATCGCCAACGTCCTGAAAGGATATGACACATAGAAGAAGAAGACTTCTTGATGATATCGGTCGAAAGAAGGCGATCCCAGTGTGATGCACATTTGAAAGTTGCTTCAAAAACCATACCACGGGTTGATACAAGCCACGTGAGTGACATTGGGTAGACGGAATCCTTTGGGAGAGCCGTTGATGGTTATGCTGGGATTAAGTCACAAGTCATCATGACCGAGCGTTTGAGCGTGCTGGTCTTGTTCAAACTGTTAACACGCGTTCTCCTAAAATTATGGTCCGCTCAGCATAATTACAGTATATAAACCACAAGTGGGCTTTGGGGGTATTGATCAAACATGAATGTGCTTGAGCAGGCGTCTGCAACGGGAATTAGCTTACAGCCGCTACTACTACTCTAGTAGCTTCTTTTTTCGCACTTCCCGCCTGTGGAACTCGTTTTGTATAATTGCTATAATCTTTAAGATTTCGAGTGCAACATCAGTTGCCATCACTTATCTTCTTGACTCCAATCCCTTTCTTGTTCTTTACCCCAAGAACCCTGTATATTGTTGTTCTCCCTTTTCTCTCTACTCTCATGTAACTCTCTTCACACCAGTCTTCCCATCTTTCTCTTATCCATTCTCCGACCGACACTCCCTGTAACTGGTTCCTATTTTTCTTCGTTCTCCTCTCATAGCACCCCCACTTCCACTGCGCACAAGTAGCATTACTGCCTTGCTTGGGGTGAAACGATTATAAACAAAAAAGAAAAAAAAAAGATTAGCTAGCCGCACTAGTAGATTGTCACCCTCAGATACGAGTGCATCATTCGGCGGATGTGTGTGAGAATTCATTCAGAGTTTCTATGTCAACTAAAAATATCAGATTAGGTCTAACTTTATTTAACTATGTCAACTCATTATCAATTATCAAATTACGTCTAAGTTCAATAGACACCTCCTCCTAACACACTAACTCGCAACCATTCTCCCAAACACTCTTCCCATCTACGCAACCCTGATCCTCGGTATCCTTACCCGTCTATCACCTTCCTTTTGACATTTCCTATATCTAACCACTCTTTCTCATCACTTTCCCCTATGTAACCCCCTAACCATTCTTCTTCATCACTTTCCCCTATGTAACCCCCTAACCATTCTTCTTCATCACTTTCCCCTATGTAACCCCCTAACCATTCTTCTTCATCACTTTCCCCTATGTAACCCCCTAACCACTCTTTCTCATCACTTTCCCCTATGTAACCCCCTAACCATTCTTCTTCATCACTTTCCCCTATGTAACCCCCTAACCACTCTTTCCCATCACTTTCCCCTATGTAACCCTCTGTGCAACAGTGGTAGTGAAATGCCTTGCTTGGGGTGAAATGGTTAAAAAAAAACTTTATTTAACTATGTCAACTAATTAATAAATATCAAATTATGTCTAACTTTATTTTTTAAGTTTAATTCGATACACCTTTTCCTCCACAATAAATAGAATTTTTACATTCATTTGATTAAATTTCTGTGTTTCTCTACAACATTTTCTTGTTTATTTATTTTCCTTATCCATTTCAGTCATCTTTTCGATGTTAGGGTAAAGGTCCCTCAAGAAAAATCGAGTAACCCATGAAACTAACTTTTGTGAATAGATAGCATATTGTAGACAAAGAGGGAAGGCAAACAGTTAAAGCTTCTTTTGATATTCAAAGGACAGCGAAAGGTGTTCAATTGCTAAATATTGGACAGAAATAATCGTTTTTGTTGCAAAAGTATAGTTGACTGGTTGTTTGTTTTTATGGCAAATCAACCTCGGCGGGTCATTTATTACCAACTAAGCTTTATTTATTTATTGCTGGTAATACCTTTTTCTTTTAATAATTTATTGTTGTTTTTTATATAAGTTTTGTGTCTAGTAATAATTTTTTTATTTTCTAGTATCAAGATTCATTGGGATTTGTTTTTAAGGGTAGGGTCTCCAAGTCCTACCCTTGTTATTTAACCCATAACTGGAGGAAAGGGACGGATTAATACCTTTCTCAAGGGTACCAGTGCTTAAGTGAATTCAGGGTATTGAACTGGAATTCGAGCTCGGCTCACCGATTTCTCATTCCGAGCCGATATCGCACATCCGTCACTACACGCTTACAGCACCTGGTATTCCCAAACGGTCACCCATCTAAGTACTGACCAGGCTCAATGTTGCTTAACTTCGGTGATCGAGCGAGAACTGGTGTATTCAACGTGATATGGCCGTAAGCCGTGCAAAAGTATAGAGAACATAAAAATGTCACGTGACTCCACGCATCTAAATGATGATTGGTTAAGAAATAAAAGAAATACCCGGATATCTGAAATGTTTCGAGTGCAAAAATGGGTGAAAGTGAATAAACAATTAGCGTTGATTTACATTGGAATTTTTTTTTCTTTTTCAGTTTTCCTCAGGTTGTGGGGCAGTGGATATCGATTCGGAACGACAAATCGGGGAGCCGAGTTCGATATTCCAGTTGAATTCCTTGAATTCACTTACGCACAAATACCTTTGGAAAAGGTATTAATCCGTCTCTTCCCTCCAGTTATGGGTTAAATAATAGGACAGCTTGGGCTCTATAACCTTGGCTGGCAGCCAGTCTAACGCAGAAAGCAATGGCAACCTACTGCGGGATAATCTTCTGCTCAGTCAGTCATGTCTCTTTCGAGACATGATTGCATGTCTGGCACTTAACTGACTGACTAATATAAAATACGTGTGCAGCAGAAATATATCCCACATTTAAAACATGTCACATGTTTTGTGCCAATAAACTTTAAAAAAGGACAATGGTGTCTTCATCTAGCTAATCTCATACCATTTTTCTAGATACCATCAGTTATCATCCTGGCATGGACCTGTGAACAATGTGCGTTTACTTTTGAGATCGTTTTTAAATTGGTGAATCTGTAATTGCAACGCAGAGCTTTTCATACTCACTTTGTTACAACGGAATGATGCTGTTCCGGAGAGAAAATCGATGGTTGAAAATTTCAGAGCCATTGGTTAAAAGAAAGCCACCTGGATAACCTCGAAGAGTTCGAAGCTGCAGAATGACGGAAAATACCCCACCACACACACACTTTTGGTATGTTGCAGGGCTTCCCTCTCTCTTTTCTACAAATACGAGGGTCATTCAATAAATAAGGTGAATTTTTCTGAGGTGAATTTTTCCAATACAGATAGAGGCTTACTTTTTTTTTCAACCTAGTCTCCCAGCAGTTTCACACACTTTTCCTACAAGCTTTTTTCCCTCAGTGTAAAAATCTTTGGACTGATGTCTCAGCCAATCGCTCAAAGCACTTTTGACTTCATCGTCACTTTCAAACTTCTTTTAAACAATTTAGCCCACCTGTAGACATTTTTTGGCTGAAAAATGTGGCACCATACACAGTTGACATTCTCCTATGAATTTCAACTGGCTTGCACCCTTCAGCAACCAAAATCTTGAGAACTGACTTCTGTTCAATCCTGGAGCATGCTTCTTGGTTGGCTCTCTTTTTTTATCTACAAAAACCTCGAAGTATTTTTTTTCAATCTGCAAAAATTATTAAATCCCTTTGAAAAAGAAGCAAAGGAAAAATTTTTTAAAAAAGTAAGCTTCTATCTGCATTAGAAGTTCTTATACCGAAAATGCACCTTATTTATTGAATGACCCTCGTATTTTCACGGCAACTGCTTTGATGAGATTTTTTCCCTGGTACCCCGACCACAAGAATTTAAGCGCGCTACTGGGTTGGCATCTAGGTCCCACCCTTTTGCTGCTGAAATAGTTAAATGTAAACCTCACTTCTACTCCAACAGTTTCTTTTCTCGCAAGTCCAGCCTTGGAAAATCCCTTCCGTTTACTTGCTTCCCTGAGTGTTACAATCTCCAAAAATTTAAATATAAAGTCAATTGCCATCTTCTATTCTCTTAAATCCCGTTCATCTTTTATCCTTTCCTCAATACTCAATGTACATAGTCATTTCTCTCATTGTAACCCCCTGTGCATTAGTGGCGGTCCCGCCTTGCTTGGGATGAAATGATTAAAAATATGTATATCTTTAATGATTTACCCACGTGATATTTCATCTAATACAAGGCTCAAGTGTACGTAGTTTACTAAATGAGGTTGTAAAAGTATTAGACGATGGAGCAAGATATATATATTCTTTCTTGAGTGGTTCACGGGCCTTATATTGAGTGAAAATTTTGTTTTGGTAAAAGCTTTAGTTCTGTGGAGCGCGTTAACGATCAGGTGGCTTAACATGTTAGAATGTAATGACGAACAACCTTATTTTTTCATTGACCAGTTGCTATAGTATTATGCGGTGTTCGGCAAAAATAGATCCACATTTTAAGCTGTCCTCTGTGTGGTGCGAGTGAAATTAGGCAGTTGGAAATAATGTCTTCATCTAGTTAATATTTTACCATTTTATTAGTTACCATTAGGGCTAGAACCGGTACACACCATGCGTTTGATTTTGAAACTATATTTAAGACTGATAAATTTGTAATTGCAACACAGAGAACGTTTCGAGTTCATTTCAGGTCACATCAAAATGTTGCTGCTCCGTATAAAAAATTGATACATTTAGAGGTTGAAAATTTCAGGACCACAGGTTCAGCGCTTAAACGAAGAAGACCTCGAAGCGCGCTCGAACTTTCGGGTGATGGAAAAATTTAGAAGTCGTTTATGGCAAACCGTGACCACCATTTAGAGGATGTCATTTTCGAAACAAAACGAATAAAAACTGTCACCCTTTGTTTAAATAACAGTGAAATAATTTGTTTAATAACAGTTACCTTCATGTTTTAGACAACATTTAAAATGTGGCAGGTATTTCAGTCGCACCTTGTATGACAGGAAAATAAAACTAATTTTGAAAACTTAAATATGTTTAAGGATACTTCGGATACTTCGGATACTTCGGATTTATAGGATACTTCGAGTGATTATTTATTCTTCGACTTCTATGTACTGTGCACAACCCCAGGAAGTGGGAGATCATGGCTCTCCACAACTACCTATCCTTTGTAGCTCTTAGTTTTGCATTTTTTAATCCTGGAAGAGTCCGAAGCGCTCGAATTTCCGAGTGATGGAAAACTTTAGAAATCATCTACAATGTTCATGGCGAACCAAGGCCACCATTTAGAGGATGTCATCCTTAACCCTCTAGGGCCATTCGTATCATATTTGATACAGTATTTCCCTATAAGGAAACATTTGGTATTTCCCTATAAGGAAACATTTGGTATTCATTGACTGAGCAGTCAGTACTGCTTTCATTTGAAATTTATAAAATATTTCTCTTAACCCTCTAGGGCCATTCGTATCATATTTGATACAGTATTTCCCTATAAGGAAACATTTGGTATTTCCCTATAAGGAAACATTTGGTATTCATTGACTGAGTAGTCAGTACTGCTTTCATTTGAAATTTATAAAATATTTCTCTTAAAAAATTTTTCAGGAAAATATTTCTTTCAAGGCTTGTTTTCATACTGTATCAAATATGATACGAATGGCCCTAGAGGGTTAAGGCTTCTACTGGGCATAAAGTGGGGGATCAGTTCTATATTGTTATGAAGTAATAAACAGATCCCCCACTAATATGATACGAATGGCCCTAGAGGGTTAAAATAAAATTAATAAAAACTGTAACCCTTTGTTTAAACAACAGTGAAACATTGTTTAATTACAGTTATCTTGATCGTTTAGGCAACGTTTAAATATGGCAGGTATTTTAGTCACACCTGTATAACAGGAAAATAAGACTAATTTTGAAAGATTACATATGTTTTAGACATAATTACAGGATGCTTTCAAGTATCACTTATTCTACTTCTTCTATGTGCTGATTTTCATCAGAAATCGGGTTATCATGGCTCTCCACAACTTCTTTTCTTTTGTAGCTTTTAGCTTTGCGTTTTTTGGTATTCGCCCTAATCCTTTTTCTGTCAACCAAACTCGTTGGATAGGTCATTCGATGCTTCCTTTGTTTCCATCTTGCCTTCAATATATTCTTGTGAGTGTTAGATTTTCCGATTCCTATATCCTAATTAAGCACCAAGAGAAAATTTTAATTGACACTTTTTTTTATTCTAAGCGTATGTGTCATTTTCTTTTAAACTTCGTCTTTACTCACATGTTCAAACCATGGTAATCCCGCCATCCTTCTGCATCACCAATCCTGTTGCCTCAAGTCTCTTCTTCATCTGTGAGAAGATTGTCCAGCACTCACTGCCATATAGTAGGACTAATTTTACGATTTTACGTAATATTTCCATACTATTTTCTTTGTTTCTAATATCTCTTAATACTTTACTTTTAGGAGGCATTTTTCCTATCGCAATGCGTCTTCGGATATTCCAACCTCTGTTAAAATGACTTCATAAAAATTTACATTGTTTACTCTCTTGATTTAGGTGTCACAAATTGGTAGCCCATCTTGTATTCTTTTACAAATTTCTGCCGGAATTGATGTAGGCTTATATCGTCTGCAAATCTAATGTTGTTAAATTCTTAGTCACCAATAATAAATCCTGGTAAGATTTTTAAATTTCTCAGTATTTTCTGTAAAAATTGAATAAGTCTGGTGAGAAGACTCCCCCTTGTCCCCCTTAAATAATTTTTGTTCATTCATTCATTCATTCATTCATTCATTCATTCACTATTTCATTCATTCATTAATTCATTCTTTATTTATTTATTTCTCCGACTTCTTTACTATTTTCCCTACATTAACACTTTTTCTTTTTTCATTCATTCATTCATTAGTCTTTATTTATTTCTTCTCTACTTATTTTCACATATTTCCATCCTTAACTCATTTTTATCATTCATTCGTTCATCCATTCTTTCATATATTTAGTCATTCATTCTTTAGTTATTTGTTTATTCTCTACTTTTCCAATTTTCCAACCTCAACTCATTTTTGTTCATTCATTCATTCATTCATTCATTCATTCTTCAATTATTCATTCATTCTTTCTTTATTCATTTATTTATTTATTTCTTCTCTACTTATTTCCCATTTTTTTAAACTTAACTCGTTTTTCATTCATTCATTCATTCATTCAGTCATTCATTCTTTATTTATTTATTTCTTTTCTATCTATTTTCCCATTTTCTAAAATTCATTCATTTTTTTGTTCTTTTTTCATTCAGTCATTGTTTTAATTCATTCGTTCTTTATTTATTTGGTTCTTCTACACTTATTTTCCCATTTTTTTTACATTAACTCATTTTTTGTTCTTTCATTCATTTATTCATTTATTCATTCTTTAAATCATTCATTATTTTATTATTTATTCATTTCTTCTCTACTTATTTTCTTATTTTTCCAACTTTTAATCATTTTCGCTCTTTCTTTCATTCATTATTTATTTATTTATTTATTTCTTCTCTACCAATATTTCAATTTTTCTAACCTTTACTCATTTTCATTCATTCATTCTTTAATTCATTCATTCTTTATTTATTTTTTCTTCTCGACTTATTTTTTTTTATCTTCCTAACCATAACTTATTTTTCCTTCCTTCATTCTTTAACACATTCATTATTTCTTTCTTCTTTGCTTATTTTCCCATTTTTCAACCTTGACTTTATTATTGTTATTATTTTTTATTCCTTTTTATCTTTAGTGATAAATTTCTCCTTCGCTTAATTCTTCCCATTTTTCCAACCTTAACTCAAGTCTCTTTCTTTCTTTTTTATTTCTTCCTTTCATTATCTAAACTTATTTATAAATGGAACGTTGTCTCTGTGTGTGTGTCTGTGTGTGTGTGTGTATCCGTTACCTATAGACACTGAAACGGCTGAACCAATTTTCTTGAAAATTTACACAGTTGTACTGTAAGCGTCTGCGAGTGTTCTTAGCTAGGTTTTGTGTCGAGGTACCCCCGATAAATATCGAAAATCCATAATCGAAAAAATGGGGTTATAGAAGGAGTGGTCTGATTTTAATCAAATTTGATACGCTCATAGACAAAGACATAAGAAACGATATTCACACGTTTCAAGGTTGCAGTTCTTACAATAGTGCAGAAAAACTATTATATATATATATATATATATATATATATATATATATATAAAAGGCAAGATGTTTGTGGGTGTGTCTGTTTATCTGTCTGTATGTCCTTTATACAAATCCACAATTTTTATCCGATTCTCACCAAACTTCACACAAATATTCTTTAGGCTACGTCTGAGCTCCAGGACCATGGATTAGTTTTAAAGCTTTCATTACACCCGAGCAACGCCGGGCTATACTGCTAGTTACCCTTATTTCTAAGCACCTTCCAAGAAATTTTCTTTTTCATTATTTTTCTTTTTAACCATTTTTTTCTATCTATTTAAAAAAAAAATAAAACATAATTTTTTATTTAAGTTCTTCCATTTTGTATAAGATCAGTTTCCCTTGTATTTGTTTGTTTGTTTGTTTCTCTCTTTCTTTCTTTCCTTCTTTCTTTCTTTCTTTGATACATTTTTCTTTATTTCATTCAGCCTTCCTGTATTTTCCCTTAATTCCTCGTTCCTAATCCTCTTTCTTTTTCGAAACCTAACCAAATCTTGATTCACCCTCCAAAACTGACAAAGAATATCAGTTAACGCAACACTATGCATTACAAAGAAGTATATATATATATATATATATATATATATATATTTATAGGCAACGTTCATTCAGAAATGAATTTGAACACTCCCGGCTACTGGCTTGTGTTTACATTGTATATAACACGCTAAAGTCCGCCTTCTTTCACCGAGCCCATAGCTCAGAGGTAGAATCGCCGATTCAGTTCGGTTGGGTTTCAATCCCGGCTAAAAGCAATAGGATGTCTAACTGTACTGATGAGCTGTGATACAGCGAAACAGATCTGTCTGCGGGTGACTATATATATATATGTATATAGTTCAATATGTCCATTGACATAGTACGATAACAACATATTAACTTTTCCGCCACGGAAACAAAGTAAGCATTTTAACGAAACGGCGTCTACATGAATATTGAATGTTACAAAAAATAAATAAATAAAATGAAATAAAACAAGAAAATAGGATTTCTTTAATTCATAAAGTAAAAATATTATTTTCTTAAAAAATATATTATCTACACAGTAATTTTAAAGAAATTTCAGATAACAATGTCGCCATTTTTATTCAGCGTGGAAGGAGGAACAAGGCCATTGAAACAACGGAACTTAACAACTTCCAAACACTCAGAAATTATTTAAAAATTGAACTCATATCAGTTTTTACAATTAATGTACAATAGCATTTCGACCAGAAATGATAACAAAAAAAAATATTCCATAACATATCCAATAAAGAACATATCCAATAAAGAACATATCCAATAAATATCCAATAAAGAACACGTTTTTATTATTAAATCTTTTGAAGATTATTAGGCTAATGATTCCTATTTACGACGTAAATTCATTTTAAATTGATCTACAACGTTATCCGGAAAGTTCATGACAATTTTTAGTCAAATTTAGTACGAACAAATTTAATATGCTTACATTTCCGATAAAAGCACACTCCAATCTGCCTCTTGAGAAAGCAATTTTAAGATTACTTAATTTGTGTCAATTTTGCATTCTTATGAAATCGGAAGATTATATGATGCTTAAAATCAAAAACGCCTCGCAAGCAACTAAAAAAATGTGTGCTATGAAAGTGTTTTAGTTGGCAAAAACTATACGAAACTGGTTTGATAAGTTTAAAGCTAATAGCCTTATTGATGAAGAATGCTCAGGCAGACCCTTCCCACTACAGAAAATGATCAAATCAAGACATTGAAAATAACCCGTATCACACAACGCGAGAAATCCAATACCCATGAACACTTAGTGAAATTCGGGTACTTAAATCTCTACGAAGGTTATTACCACATAATCTGACTGAAAATAAGTTTTTGGATCGCATTTCTTTTTGTTATATGCTGTATAAACGCAATGAAACTGCACCCTTTTTTAAGCAAATTGATATGGATGATGAGAAGTGGATCGTTTGCAACAATGTTCATCGAAAAAGATCCTTGAATAATGTTGTGGATTCTTGTTGAGAAATCACACAAAATAATAAATAACGAAAGCAGATATAAAGATACAAAATGTAAGTTATACTGAACAAAAAATATGCAAACTGGAACATTGGTTAGTCAATTCAGGAATACTAGGAATACTATTAGTAGAAATCAATATATACACTCTTGTAGTGAAGATGTATGTCCGGGTAATGAGTCTGTATGCTTACTAACCAACTAAGCAGCGATACAACTACTCAACTCAGCTGTTGCTCTCAGTATAGGCAGGATTATATGTACACATTAGACGAGTCCATTCTTATGTGTAAAAAAGGGGTGATCCCCAACAAGTAAGCGACATGAGCCAATATTCAGTCAGTTAAGTGCCATACGTGGTACACGCTTGGTCGATCATGTCTCTTTCGAGACATGACTGACTGGGTAGAAGATTATCTCGCAGTAGGTTGCCATTGCTTTCTACGGTAGACTGGTTGCCAGCCAAGGCTATATAACCCAGTCTGTCCTGTTATTTAACTCATAACTGGAGGGAAGTGACGTGAATGCACTTAAGTGACTGACTGAACATAATAGTATTTTTTAGTTTTTTTTTATCATATCACCCCGATCAAGGCGGTAGAGCCACTGATGTGCAGTGGGCTACGTAAGAGTGAAAAGATTAGAAAAGAGAAGGCCGGAAACCACATCATAAACAGGGAAAAGGGGATGAGCCTCTACACCTGTTCAATAGACGTAGGTGGAGTGTGAACCGGGCGATAGTTTAGTCTATCTACTAGTTAGAAACAATTAAAGCTTCTACTGGGCATAAAGTGGGGGATTGGTTTTCTATTGTTATGAAGTAATAAACCGATCCCCTACTTAATTATACTTAATATAATTATGTAATATAATCTATCTCTCCTTCCTCCAGCTATCAGTTTAATAGCAGGACAGATTGGGTTCTATAGCCTTGGCTGGAAACCAGTCTACCGCAGAAAGCAATGGCAACCTACTGCGGAATAATCCTCTGCCCAGTCAGTCATGTCTCTTTTGAGACATGATCGCCCAAGCGTATATCAAGTATGGCACTTAACTGACTGAAAATGTAAAAATATTAAAAAAAAAAATGAAATTCGTAACCTGTGGATTTTATTTAATATATAAGTATCGATTAATCATTTCAGATTACTATTATTTTATGCACCATGTAGTATCAGGTCGTTGTCGATCATTGCTCTCCACAATTTCCTGTTCTTAGTAGTTCTTAGTACATGTTGTCTTTTCGCTACCTTCCCTAATCATTGGTCCTTGTATGACGTATGATCTTCATTCACTTTCCCACCGCCTTAAATTAGCTTCCTTGTGTCTTTTTATAAATACTTTCATGGTAATTGTACTGATAAACATTTCTCAATGGTACCTTTACTCTGGGAATTAACGTAAACAAAGAAAAGATTGATGGATTGCTATGTGATATCTGTATTGCAGTGAATGTTGGAAGATCCCCCTCAAGGATAAAGGAGAGGCTCGAGGCAGCAGAAATGTGATTCTACAGAAGGATGCTGAGGATACCTTGGACTGAACACATGAGCAACGATGAGGTGTTGGAGAGGATGCAAACGAGAAGAAAATTCATACATAACATCAGGAAGAGACAGATGAGTTTCCTGGGACTCCGGGAATATTCTCTTAGTGTGCTCATCATGTGGCGTGTCTTGAGCGTTTTAAGCTGGTGGAGCCCATCTCTCCCCAGATTAGACCACGGCCGATGTCGGCTTTTGTAGTTGATCTGAGTAACCCGCCTGCTCTAGAAGGTGACCTACGCGGAGGTGGTTCTTTACCTAGTAGTGCCGTATTAGCGCCCTCACGTGAATTTAGCCCGCAAGCTGAAGTGGTTTAGTGGGTGATGGCAACTTGAAACCATCGATTTAGGATATGGTTGAGGACCAGTGATGACCATCTATTCGAAGGTGCAGCGTGCCAGACGACAAAGATACTCCCTCTATCCTATGCTCTCTTAGTTGTTATTTGCTAAGTTTGTTTTACTTTGTCATGTTAAATTTACAGAGGACACCATAAAAATAAAAATCATTCAGTCAAGGGCCATACGTGATAAACGCTTGGTCAGTTAAGTGCCATACTTGATACACGCTTGGGCGATCATGTCTCGAAAGAGACATGACTGACTGGGCAGAAGATTATCCCGCAGTAGGTTGCCATTGCTTTCTGCGGTAGACTGGTTGCCGACCAAAGCTATAGAACCCAATCTGTCGTGCTATTTAACCCATAACTGGAAGGAAAAGACGGATTAATACCATTCCCAAGAGTATTTGCGCATAAGTGAATACAATGGATTCAACTGGAATTCGAACTCGGCTCCCCGGTTTCTCGTTCCGAGCCGATATCCACTGTACCACAACACACATCACGTGACAGTGTAATAATTAGGGGTTGATTATTAATGAAATTCGAACCACAACGCGTATGCACAATCTATGCGTTGCATAAATTGTCCGATACTCAAACATAGACAACAACCTGGAGAGCTAAGTCCGCTTGTTCCTCAATTCACTCTTATGCATTGCTTGAAGTAGACATTCATGTCTTCAGCACTTTTTCATCCATCACAGAGTCTTGTGTCAGCCGGACATACGTGCAAATTGAAATCGTTCATGCTTCGATGTTTGTCACTGCATACCATGTGATTTGCGCATGCGCGCTGTGACTCATTCTCGTTATTTAATAAGCAATGTCTATAACTTCGAATCAGTGACTGTTGAAACGTCTAGGGTACATAATAAAAACGGCTTGTAGAATTTGGTACACAGGGGATATATTGAAAGTAAGAGCTAATGAGGAAAGCAACAAATAACCAACTTAATGAGCCTGCAGAAATGTTGAGCAGAACAGGGTTTAAGGGAGCTAACAAAACGATAAAAATTTAGATAAGAGGTTAAAAAAAAAGAGGTTGTGGAAATTCATGATCTTCTACGTCCTGAAGGGACATGGCATATAGAAGAAGAAGAAGAACAAGAACAAGAACAAGAAGAATCGGTAGTTTCTAATTTTTACGAGAGACATGCCAGTTTAATAGACCAATTTAACTGCATTATAAGTAAGATCATTACTAGGTATCACAAATTGTCTTGTGTCAGACTAAGCTACTCTTCATCAGGGCCCATTGTAACGCCTTTCAGTCTATTTTCTTCTTTTTCTTTCCACTTTAATCACTTCTTTCATCTTTACGCGGCATCTGCGTCCCCGACCGAATAACCCCAACACCCCGTCATGTTCACACCTTGTGGAAAGTTTGCTTAACATCCCGTTGCTATGTTTGTCCACAACTCCTCCCCTTTTCTACTCCTCCTCCTTCTCTTATAATTCTCTTTCTTTCTCTCCCTCTTTCTTGATTCTTATTGCTTAACCTTCCCAATTTTCATTTCTTTGGCCTTTACTTTCTCTTCTTGCTTTGGCAGGGTTTTTCACATAAAATAAATGAACTGGCTCCGCCTCGACACCTCCCACTTTAATTTGGCTGGGGCCTGTAAAAATTTGTTAGAACATGTCTTTTTTCTATTAATTTTTAGGCGCGTTTTACTGAGCGAGGAAATAGTTTAATTATTTATTTTTTTATTTTTTTATTTTTTATTAGAGACTCGAAACGAGAAATCGGTTAAGTGGGTTCGAATTCCGATCATTATAGACACTGCGATGGGTAAATTGTCACCTTCTTATATATTTTTTATTTTTGCACGTGAGTGTTTGTTTTTGTTAATGACGACTGCACAGTATATTAAGGTCAGTTGGGCACTGTTTATGAAAAAAATAAAAATAAAATGAGCACCATGACTCAATAAACACTGCCTGAAAATGCTGTACTGCTTGGCATTCACGCCGGAAGCTCCAATGCCAACTTTCAGAGTCGAGCTGATGACGGTGCAAAGGATTTGGAAAGAGTTAGATGAGTCTAATGGAGATTACGAAGGTGTTTGAAGTGATCAGTTGTAATGGTGACGTTATGCCTCTATTCATCTTTAACATCAGATTAAACACGGAAGTCTACATTAAGTACCTTGAGGAGGTAGTGCTTCCTTCGGTCAAGAGAGTTGCTGCTGGAAGACTCTTTGTCTACCAACAGAATTCTGCACCATGTCACACAAGCAGGAGAAACCAATCATGACTTTCAGACAATTTTTGCAACCATATCATCTCTTATATCTGGCCGACTAACTCTCCCGACTACAACCTTGTTGATTATGTGACCAACAATACTCCTGGTAGCACCAAAGATAAACTGAAGGCAAGGAGTATGGTAGCATTCACCAGCTTAAACACGAAAACAGCTAAGAAAAGATGCAGGAGATTCCGAAGTCATCTGGAGGTTGAAGCCTATGACATTTTATCGAATAAATTTACTCTTTAGTATTTCCAGATATTTTTGTGTAATTTTGATAAATATATCTGTTACAATGTGATAGAAGAAGGAAATTACTGCAAAAGTAATTCAAACTTACCAAAAAGGTAGCTTTTACAATTCCACTTATCCTATCGGCACAATGCTTCTATGACGGTCTTTGGGAATCCAATTCGTAAAAGTTCAAATAATCTATTACTCTTGGGGTCATCAGGAGAGAATGTGCACCGTTTCGGGGCCTTCCTCTCTACGGTTTTCATTGCACACCGGCCCCCCTCACTGATGTGAGGCCCCATTGTATTTTACCAACCGTTTCAACGAAAAGCAAAAATGATTTTAAAATAAACGGTTAAAGAGAAAAATATTTTCACGTTTTTCTCCACGTTTGCGCGACAAAGTTAGCATATTGTTCTATTACGATATATTCCACGTCGCGTCTCTCTTTTTCCAAATCCACATGGAACCATTTTCTGCTAACTCTATTAATTTCTTTATACTGCGGGCTCTGTTACGGCCTTTTATTCCTATTTCACCCAAAAATTTGTACAGGGTGCTTGACGCAAATCCTCTTGCTCCAATTTCCACGGCCTTAATGCTTACACTATAACCTTCTCTTTCCAGCTGTGATTTTAAATCGTCGTATTTACTTTCTTTAAAATCATGGCTCTGTTCCATTCGGCTTTCATAAGGAATTGTTAATTCCACTAAAATAATGTTCTTATTTGAGAACAGAACAATATCTGGTCGAAAACCCTTTTTTGAGATTATTTTTGGGTAATTGATACTCCAGCCTTTAAGGTCTGCAGAGACTTCCCAATCGTTACCAGATTTAAGAAGGTTTTGTCCAAGTGTAGCTAAGTTTTTGGGCTGTTTAGAAGAGGCATAAATTCTTCCTCCTTTTGTAACAAATTTTTGGGTTGACTTCGAAGAATCAGGCTTCATATACTTTTTTATGACTCTGACCAACTCATCCAAAACATTATTATGTCTCCATGTATATCTTCCATTGGCCAGAGCTGTCTTACAGGAACTAAGGACATGTTCTAATGTCTGAGGTTTTTCTTTGCACAAGGGACAAGTTGGATCATTTTCTTTTTTCCATTTCACTAGGTTGTTTTTAGTCGAAAGCATATCATACGTAGACCGTATCAAAAAATTCAACCTAATAGGAGCCATTTGCCAAATATCTTGCCAATTAAGAGATTTCTGTAGGGCTTGCTCCCAGTTTGTCCATTGGCCTTGTTGCGATTGTTGCACACCTTTTAAGAGTCTTTTATCATCCTCGTCGTTCCTTACATCCTGGATGACCATGTTTCGGCGATCCTTCCCAGACGTTTTCGACCACCACTGGTTCTCAATTCTTCCTAACCCTTGAGTTCCAGCTTGAGTGTATCCAATGACTTCTTTGAAGGCTAGATGGTCGTTAGCACTTTTTATTGTGTCTCTGACCTTCCACTTTCTGCCTGTTTTTAAAGTAGGATTTAACGATCTAACTACTTTATCCTTTGAGTCATCTAACATCAATTGTAGCCTGATTTTATCGGATTTGAATTCTTCTACAATTGACTTAAACGGCAGTTTTAATTTTGCCTGTCTACAATACAACGCAATATCAGAGAGACCTGGAGGTAAACCCAACCATTTTCGAATATATTTATTTATTACTCTCTCCATTGTCTCTACTTGATTTATGCCAAATTCATACACAAGAAGGGGCCACAAAAGCATAGGAATAAATACGTGTTGAAGACACCACACCTTGTATTTTCCTTGGAGCGGACACAAATTGATTTTATTAAGACCCTCTTTTAAAGCCTGACATGTTTCCTTAATTTGGTTGGAATCATTTATTTGGTGATCATACCAACGGCCCAAACTTTTAACTGCTTTCTCTGTCACAGTAGGTATTCTTTGTTTCCCTACTTCGAAATTTATATTTTCTTTTAGTTTTCCTTTCCTAAGAGAAAGACTTCTAGATTTGTTAGGTTTGAATGCCATTCTGCACCAACCTATCAAATTGTCCAATAAGCTTAACAGTTTGCGCGTCGAATCTTCCTTACTCGAAAGGATCGTAGTATCGTCCATAAACGCTTTTATTGGTGGTATTTGAACACCCCCACCTAGCTCTACAACAGCAGCCTTGTTTTCTGCGGCTTTCAGAATCAGTTGCATTGCTAGAACAAAAAGTATGGGTGATACCGTACAACCCATTGCAATGCCAACTTCTAGTTTATTCCATTTAGTGGTGTACTCCTTCGTTGTAAAGCGCATGAGAAAACCATCAAAATAGGCTCCTAGCATATTCGATATTTCCTCTGGAATATGGAATAATTTTAATGCTAATTTTATCATTTGGTGGGGTACCGATCCATACGCATTAGCAAGATCCAACCAAATCACATCCAAATTTTTCTTATTTGTTTTTGCTCTTTTTATTGCCTCCCAGATCATGTTTCCGTGTTCCAAACAACCAGCTATTCCTGGGACACCGCCCTTTTGTACAGAAGTGTCGATATAATCATTTGCAAGGAGATATCTGGTTATTCGTGAGGCCAAAACTGCGAAAAATATCTTTCCTTCTACATTGAGCAGCGAAATTGGACGAAATTGTTTAATGTCCTTAGAGTTCTTTTCTTTTGGTATATAAACCCCATCTGCTATCATCCATTGACTGCTAATATGGCGTTTTCTCCAGGCAATATGTATATTTGTATGTAGCCATTTAAGAACGCTTGGACATTTTTTATATAGAAGAAAAGGTATTCCATTTGGTCCAGGTGAAGATTTATTTCTAGTTTTGAATATTATTCGTTTTATTTCTTCACGTGTGGGCGGTTTTGAATCAAATTTGATATTTGGTTCAATCGGCTGAAATAAATTATCATTATGGTCTAATGGTTTATGTTTATTTCGATCAGAGTACGTATTTCTTAAATGTTCTTCTAGAACATTTTGTTCCACTTTGAGTACTCCTGATCTAGGTTGATCAAATATGTTCCTTGCATATTTAAACGGTTCTCGAAAGAAACGCTCTTGTTCTTTTTTCCTCTTCACTCGTCTTTTTCTTAAATTTTCTGCTCTGCTGAGAGCGTTATGTTTTTGTTTCAGGTCGTGCCAAATACTCATCAGACCTTCTTTTTCTTCACTATTAGCTGTACTGATTAGTTTTTTCAAATGTCTTTTCTTATTTCTAAGATCCAGCATCAATCTTTGCCGTCTGTTCTTCTTTGCTGGTGATTTTTCTTTTGATTCTTTTACGCCGTAAATTTCCCTACAAACGTCATAGATGATTTCGCTACTTTTAATTAACCTTTCGTTATACTCCTTATTTCCTAGATGTTTACGAAGCTTATTGATTATGATGGTATCAAGCATAATCCAGGCTTCCGAGTTGGATGCTGATGGAAATTTGATTCTTGGTAATCTGGGTTGTGACCCAAACTCTGGTTCAACAGCGTGGATATCCTCGGCACTGTGGTATGCATCCTGGCTTAGGTTTTCCGACGTCTTATCTGAGTATACAGAGCGCTGCTCCTGAACTGTTATTTGGGAATCACAACCCATCTTAGTCCGGTGAATCTTAGCTCCTTTCTGGGACCTGAATTTCCGACCGCAGACACATGGAAATTCCATAGAATTTTCTCTATTCGTTAGTCCATTTCCAGTTCCAAATCGTTGTCGGGTAATCCGTTTGGGTTCATCATTCTCCCTCCCTTTCGGTGAACCATGAGGGCATTTTCCTTTAAGCTTTCGTTTAGCAATATTAAAATGAACTCTGGGTTGCTAGCCCGGTGAGATCATCTGGTCTTTCCCAGTGTCCCCTGTCTTTCCAGGTGTCATCTGGACTTTTCCCAGATGCCATTCAGTCTATTCCTGAAAGTCAACGGCCTAGCCATATGTCTGAAGAAGGAAATTACTGCAAAAGTAATTCAAACTTACCAAAAAGGTAGCTTTTACAATTCCACTTATCCTATCGGCACAATGCTTCTATGACGGTCTTTGGGAATCCAATTCGTAAAAGTTCAAATAATCTATTACTCTTGGGGTCATCAGGAGAGAATGTGCACCGTTTCGGGGCCTTCCTCTCTACGGTTTTCATTGCACACCGGCCCCCCTCACTGATGTGAGGCCCCATTGTATTTTACCAACCGTTTCAACGAAAAGCAAAAATGATTTTAAAATAAACGGTGATATATTAGTGCTATCTTCATTTGTGCGTAATTTACACTACAGTTTATTTATCACAACCTATATTCCCTTTCGCACAAATCAAAAAGGCATGAACTCAACTCTTATCGCTCTAACTATGGGTTAAAGAAAAGAAGGATAACTCTGAAATTGACAGTTTGTGGCTCTAGCATAATTGTTTCTCTGTGTGTTGAAAAAACACAAATGGGCCTTAATAGACAGGCATGTCCGAAAACGGAAGCCATGGTAAGAAATGAGAAATCACACTGATCCTTCAAAACAGATTTTATAATGAAAACAGAAAACCATATATTAACTGTGGTTCGATTTAGAAGATTATTATAAATATAGTATTTGTGGTGCTGTGAATATCGGCTCGGAACAAGAAATCGGAGAGCCGACTTCGAATTCCAGTTGAATTCGTTGCATTCACTTACGCGCAAATTTCTATACACATAGACATACACATACATACAAATACATATACAGTTACACATCTATCTAAACTTATTTATAAATGGAACTTTGTGTGTGTGTGTGTGTGTGTGTCCGTTACCTATAGACTCCGAAACGGCTAATCCGATTTTCTTGAAAATTTACACAGTTGTACTATAAGCGTCTGCGAGTGTTCTTAGCTTGGTTTTGTGTCGAGGTACCCCCGATAAATATCGAAAATCGATAATCGAAAAAATCGGGTTATAGAAGGAGTGATCTGATTTTAATCAAATTTGATACACTCATAGACAAAGGCATAAGAAACGATATTCAGAAGTTTCAAGGTTGCAGTTCTTACAATAGTGCAGAAAATCGATTATATATATATATATATATATATATATATAAGGCAAGATGTTTGTGTGTGTGTCTGTTTATCTGCCTGTATGTCTGTATTTTTTCAGCCCTTGTAGGTATAATTGTAGTTCTTAGTCTCAGCCATGATACCATTTACTCAGAGGACTTATTTAGCTTTCAAAATTCAGTTTACAACGAAAAAACTTATTTGATATCGATACCAGGAAATCAAAATTTGACTTACTTCCATTAATTTTTCTTTCAGTCTACGGTTTCGCTTTAACTAGAAACAACTATTGCTTAGTCTTTCGTGCCAACGTCCAAAGAGTCTGAGCTCCAGGACCATGGATTAGTTTTATAGCTTTCATTACACCAGAGCTGCTAGTCTATCTATAAACATTCATTTACTTTTTTAATGTTTTACTGCACAAGTGCTTCAGTAAATAACAAGAAATTATTTTTTATTTGTCTATATTTCTGAGATGAGATAGTATCTGTTGCCATTTGTACGGCGTTTCGGCCGTTGTACGCTCCGGCCTTCTTCAGATGCTAGAAGGCTGAAGCGTACAACGGCCGAAACGTCGTACAGATGGTAACAAAGTTGAGGACAATAGTCCGAATAATGTAAATACTGTAAATTATTTTTTATCTAATAAAGTATATATCTTGGTTTTATTTTCCCTCCGTCACGTTTTTGACAGATTATCACTTTCTGATCTACAGTTAGATTTTAGATTCTCTCGCTCTCAAACTAACTAAATAAATAAATAGATAAAAATTAAAATAAAGAAACAAAAGAATTGTCACTTTCATTGACGTTTCACCATTACAAGTTCTTTTTTTTTTATATTCATATAAAGTTTTTATAAGGTTTTTTAATGAATTATTCTAACCTATGGATGTAAGTCATGTGAACTCTTCTACTTGCTTATAAGTTCACAGTCTCACTACACTCTGCATGTCTTCTGAGATTTCTGCAGTAAGTGGTGTTAAACAAGAGAGAATTGCTAGTCTCTCACCCAACCGGTTTTGAATTAACAGGGATGAGCATAGAATCAGTCACACACACACACATAAAGAGAGAGAGAGAGAGAGAGAGAGAGAGAGAGAGAGAGAGAGATCGGTTAATAAGAAATGAGAGAGACACAAAAGAAATGTTGATGACGTGGACTAATCGATAGCGATCATATAAAAAGAAAAAGAGTTGATTACTTTGATATTTTATTTCTTTTTAATTTTTTGTTACATCTTATCATCGTGGCTCATTGAAAGCTTACAGTACCCGGCGTTTCCAAGTGGTTCCCCATCAAAATATTGCTAGGGCACGACACTACTTAACTTCGGTGATCGAACGAAAGCCAGTAAAAGTGAGAGACAGAGAGAGAGAGAAAGAGGGTAGAGAAGAAGAGAGAGAGAAAAAAAAGGAAGATAGAGAGAACAACGCTAGACGTAATGTATAAGAAGATTAAAGTTTGCACAATGAATCAAAACAAAAAGAAATAAAAAAAATTAAAAAATCGTAAACACACATCTGATGAAAAATGGTGGGGGAAACATGGGGGCGAAATCCCTGGTGATGGTGACCAGTAAATGGAAAATGTAAAAGAAATTGAATTAGAAGCTTATTCCACATTTTGCAAATGGCGGACATCTGTCGAATTTTTTCGCGATCCTGATGGCACCAAAATTTGCCATCCTGAACTTGGCATATGGCAGGAAAATTTTAGGTGAACAGTGCGTGTCTTTTGCCCGTATGCGTGTACAAATAGTGAGAACAATATGTTCATAATACATTTGAAATACACAAAGAACTTATTAAAAAATGTATCTAAATACTAATTAATAGTTTGTATTTATATATCTAAACTAGCAGTATAGCCCGACGTTGCTCAGGTGTAATGAAAGCCTTAAAACTAATCCATGGTCCTGGAGTTCAGACTCAGCCTAAAGAATATTTGTGTGAAGTTTGGTGAGAATCGAATAAAAATTGTGGATTTGTATAAAGGACATACAGACAGATAAACAGATACGCACACAAACATCTTTTATATATATATATATATATATATATATATATATATATATATATATATTATAGATTTTCTGCACTATTGTAAGAACTGCAACCTTGAAAATCCTGAATATCGTTTCTTATGTCTTCGTCTATGAGTGTATCAAATTTGATTAAAATCGGAACACTCCTTCTATAACCCGATTTTTTCGATTATCGATTATCGATATTCATCGGGGGTACCTCGACACAAAACCTAGCTAAGAACACTCGCAGGCGCTTATAGTACAACTGTGTAAATTTTCAAGAAAATCGGATTAGCCGTTTCGAAGTCTATAGGTAACGGACACACACACACACACACACAGAGAAATACACACACACACACACAGACAAAGTTCCATTTATAAATAAGTTTAGATATCACGGCTCGCCAGATGTCCCTTTTTCTTTACCATTTGTGAAATGTCTTATTGAGAAATAAATTGGCATGGTTTCTTGTCTCTTTCAGTGTTGAATTCAGAATAGTCGTCCTCCCAGAGTAAAAATAGATAGGTTATTAAGTGTTTCAGTTGAACGATAGCCGGAAGTTTCGGGATTAATGTGTCGTTGTCTTTTTAGCGAATATGAAAAAATCTTAACGATGCAGGCTAGGCTCAAATTTGAACCCAGCTACCCGTTCCCACTCTCTTAATGTACCAGGCTAAGTTCGAATTTGAACCCGGCTGGCAGGTTCCACTTATTTAACGTATTAGGCTAGGCTAGAATTTAAACCATGTTACCCAGTTCTACTGTTTTAACGAAGCTGACATAGATGGAATTTGGAATTGGCTAGCCGTGTTCACTATTCTTGAAACCAGCTAGCCATGTCTACTCTTCTTATGTCAGTCAGTTAAGTGCCATACGTGATACACGCTTGGGCGATCATGTCTCGAAAGAGACATGACTGACCGGGCAGAAGATTATCCCGCAGTAGTTTGCCATTACTTTCTGCGGTAGACTGGTTGCCAAGGCTATAGAACCCAATCTGTTCTGTTATTTAACCCATAACTGGAAGTAATAGACGGATTAATACCTTTCCCAAGGGTATTTGCGCGTAAGTGAATGCAATGAATTCAGCTGGAATTCGAACTCGGCTCCCCGATTTCTTGTTCCGAACTGATGTCCAATGCACTACAACGCACACCCTTTTCTAATGTAGCAGGCTAAATACTAATTTGAACCCTGCTAGCCAGTTTAAATTCTCTTAACGCAGCAGGCAAATATAGAATTTGAATCCGGTTAGCCGGTTCTACCCTCCTTTCGCAGAAGGCTAGCTTTTAATTTGAACCCAGCTAGCCAGTTCTATACACTTTTTTTTTTAATCGTTTCACCCCAAGCAAGGAGGTACCGCCACTGATGCGCAAGAGGCTATATAAGAGTAAAAGTTTAGTCAGGAGGAGGGTGAAGAGAAAGACGGACCAGTTACAGGGGGTGTCAGAGAAAGGGCAAGAGAAGGATGTAAATACAGGTGTGAAGACGGTTGCGAAGGTAGAAAGAAAGGATTGAACGGCTGAAGAGGCTCATCCCTTGTTTCCTGTTTAGGATGTGGTTTCCGGCTTTCTTTCTCTCTTCCAATCTTTTCACTCCTACGTAGCTCCCTGCACATCAGTGGCGTTACCGCCTTGCTCGGGGTGATATGATTAAAAAAAAGCAAAAAAAAAAAGCAAAAAACAAGATATACATGGTGATGTAGAAAGAACTGGAGTCAAGTAGATAAGAGATGGGTATTGACATTGCATTTAAATTACTGGAGGTTGTAGCCTTCAGGAAAGCAAGTATACGGAAGGGAGTTCCACAGGCGGGAAGTGCGAGAAAAGAAGCTGTGGGGTAGAATTGACGGATGCATTTGGTTGATTTAACTGTAAGTGGGTGGGAACTTGTTGCCAGTCTGGTTGCACGAGTAACTTTCAGTGGCGAGGGCACCAGTGACTTA
Source organism: Ascarosepion bandense (assembly GCA_037127315.1). NCBI lineage: Eukaryota > Metazoa > Mollusca > Cephalopoda > Sepiida > Sepiidae > Ascarosepion > Ascarosepion bandense. The sequence goes on along the minus strand of JBBBDQ010001784.1, from coordinate 1,224,690 downwards.
AGTTCGTCGGAGCAGAAGCCATGAAAATATTTGTAGAAGAGACGGGGAAAGCCACATTCCGACGGTATAAAAGTGGCTAGAGTCGAGCTGCCAAGTCGGAACCTATCACGTTACAGATTCTTCTTTGGAGCCTGTCACGAACACTGCAACGCAGCAAGCAGATATGAAATTTGAACCCGGCGTAGTCACTCTCTTAATGTAACAGGCTCGGCTCTAATTTGAACCCGGCTAGCCAGTTCTACAATCTTAACGCAGAAAGTAAATATGGAATTTGAACCCAGGTAGCCGTTTCTGGTCTCTTAACACTGCAGGCATATATGAAATTTAAACTCTGATCGACAATTTCACACTCCGCGCTGGTAACTTTTACGCTAAACGCAATTTTAAAATATAGTTTTTAAATTAAGCGATAACACCTACGAGGATAAATTTATAAGTTTGCAGTATAATATTCAGAGAACTAATTTTGATCTGAAATTTCTCCTGTATAGCATTAATTCTTTTATGTATGATAAATAGTTTTGGTCGATATCATTCTTTGTATATACTTTCCCTTTAGGAAGTGGATGGTCATGACTTTTCGCAAATCCTTGCTTTTCATAGCACTTTACTCTTTAACATCCATCTTGAACTTTCTCTATCATCCTTTGACATAAGCTAATTTGCTTACTTCCCAACCTTCTCTCAAAGTCCTTTGAGTATTACATTCCTCATTATACTTACCTGGGACTTTTATGTTGGGTAGGGATCTGTTATAGTGGAACATCCTGCCATCCCCGAGAATGGGATGCTCTAGACTACAAAGGATGGTGGCAAGCGGTAAGAGGCCAAACGTCTTAGACGAAGGCATTCTCTACTTGATAGTTTATTCCGCTCCTATTCGTTGATTGCTTATCTGTATCTTATTGCTAATTGTACAGTAGTACAATAGATCCGTTATATCGTATTCCTGTGTCGAGTGCCATTCTTCCACTGAAATTCCTTTCCGGGATATATCAGGATCCAAATCATCATTCAGTTGCGTTTCTGTTCTTGAACATAGAGTACGGCTAAGTTGTATCTCTGTCACTATTTATTTGTATAAAATAATATACAAAATGTGGCACATGGCCGAAAAGGGGTGTGAGTAGAGGGTGGTCATTTTAGACTATCCTATACCTAGCTGATCAAATTCTATCACTCATTAAAAATTTGCACATTCACGACAAGAACCCATCCATCATCTCCCAATTCTTCACACACCACAATACCACATATTTATATGGGGCACCTAAAAAGGTGAAACAAACCCATGACATGAAAATGCTACTATTTATAATAACTCAGTTGTATATCTGTCCAAGGACAGGCATGCAATTCAGAAAAAAAATACTGAGTGGCGCCCAGTTCCGGAGAACAGTGTCCCGAGAATTAAATTAGAAAAAACTGAAAGAGAATTTGGAAATAAAGAAGGAAAGAAAGAAAGGAAAATATAAAGCAGATTGGAAAAGAAAGAAAGAATGAATGAAAGAAAAATAAACTAAATTAAAAAAGAATGAAAGAGATTTTGGAAATAAAAAAGGAAAGAAAGACAGGAAAATATAAAACAGAAAGAAAGAATGAATGAAAAAAATATAAACTAAATTAAAAAAGAATGAAAGAGATTTTGGAAATAAAAAAGGAAAGAAAGAAAGGAAAATATAAAACAGAAAGAAAGAATGAAAGAAAAAAATATAAACTAAATTAAAAAAGAATGAAAGAGTTTTTGGAAATAAAAAAGGAAAGAAAGACAGGAAAATATAAAACAGAAAGAAAGAATGAATGAAAAAAATATAAACTAAATTAAAAAAGAATGAAAGAGATTTTGGAAATAAAAAAGGAAAGAAAGAAAGGAAAATATAAAACAGAAAGAAAGAATGAATGAAAAAAATATAAACTAAATTAAAAAAGAATGAAAGAGATTTTGGAAATAAAAAAGGAAAGAAAGAAAGGAAAATATAAAACAGAAAGAAAGAATGAAAGAAAAAAATATAAACTAAATTAAAAAAGAATGAAAGAGTTTTTGGAAATAAAAAAGGAAAGAAAGAAAGGAAAATATAAAACAGAAAGAAAGAATGAATGAAAAAAATATAAACTAAATTAAAAAAGAATGAAAGAGATTTTGGAAATAAAAAAGGAAAGAAAGAAAGGAAAATATAAAACAGAAAGAAAGAATGAATGAAAAAAATATAAACTAAATTAAAAAAGAATGAAAGAGATTTTGGAAATAAAAAAGGAAAGAAAGAAAGGAAAATATAAAACAGAAAGAAAGAATGAATGAAAAAATATAAACTAAATTAAAAAAGAATGAAAGAGATTTTGGAAATAAAAAAGGAAAGAAAGAAAGGAAAATATAAAACAGAAAGAAAGAATGAAAGAAAAAAATATAAACTAAATTAAAAAAGAATGAAAGAGTTTTTGGAAATAAAAAAGGAAAGAAAGAAAGGAAAATATAAAACAGAAAGAAAGAATGAATGAAAAAAAATATAAACTAAATTAAAAAAGAATGAAAGAGATTTTGGAAATAAAAAAGGAAAGAAAGAAAGGAAAATATAAAACAGAAAGAAAGAATGAAAGAAAAAAATATAAACTAAATTAAAAAAGAATGAAAGAGTTTTTGGAAATAAAAAAGGAAAGAAAGAAAGGAAAATATAAAACAGAAAGAAAGAATGAATGAAAAAAATATAAACTAAATTAAAAAAGAATGAAAGAGATTTTGGAAATAAAAAAGGAAAGAAAGAAAGGAAAATATAAAACAGAAAGAAAGAATGAATGAAAAAAATATAAACTAAATTAAAAAAGAATGAAAGAGATTTTGGAAATAAAAAGGGAAAGAAAGAAAGGAAAATATAAAACAGAAAGAAAGAATGAAAGAAAAAAATATAAACTAAATTAAAAAAGAATGAAAGAGTTTTTGGAAATAAAAAAGGAAAGAAAGAAAGGAAAATATAAAACAGAAAGAAAGAATGAGTGAAAAAATATAAACTAAATTAAAAAAAAGAATGAAAGAGAATTTTGAATTCAATTTTTGCACAAAAGGGGTGGATCGGTTGGCGTAACTGAGGTCAGCACGACCGGCGATTGCGGAGACTGGGCAATTTTTAGCCCTTGTCCGCTCGCACGCGTTCGGGCTCTCCACATAAAAGCTTTACCTTGTGTCGCATCTATTTTCTAGTGGGGAGAAGAGGTAAATATCTATTACAATCCTCATAGCGTTACCCAGAAATGATACCTGCTTCTGTTTGATTTCAACTATAAGTGTTTTTTTTTAGTTATCAGATATTTAGAACTTCTTCAAAGTTCTGTCCATGTTATTCTCATCTCATCATCCGCCAACCACATCTCTGTCGTTTCTGCTTCATTTTCATCTGTAAACAAATTATGCAATATTCACTTATATTTTGTGGAGGAATATCCTATCCTACCCAGGAAGGGGCATGGCCCGGATTATAAAAGACCTAGACGAGAACGAACTACGGAGAGCACTTGAGTGTGTTCGTGACTATACTAGCGTCTTCGTCATTACACGGGAGTTATCAAGATTATCCGTCATTATACGAGAGTCGAAAGCCATCGGCCTTAGACGAGAGTTAGATGTCACTAGACGGAAGCCTACTTCTCAAGACGGACGCATACGTCCTATACAGGGACATTGCCTTCTTAATTGTTATTCGTGTTAACTGTTCGTTGGCGTACTGACATTAGGTTTATTGTACTGAGGTATAATAAATCTCTATTTATATATTCTCAGTGTTAAGAGTTATTTCTTGCACTATTCTTTCTCTGTTTATCCCCTCCCGGGATACAATATTATATACAGGAAGATACATATGATGTATCCGTTCAGCATTATTTTTTTATGGATTTCCAAAGAAATATCACTGACTTAATACTTTGTTTAGTTTTTGAGTAATTTGGGTAACTCGACATAGTGTAATGATTAGCAAGTTTGTCTGGCTAGATCAACTGCCACTGAGTAGTGAGTTCGATCCTCACTGAGTGTCTCATATTTTCGGTTTTGTCTCACATCTAAGCTGCGCTTAGAAAATCACCAATACGAATGAATAGTGAGTTCGATCCTTACTGAGCGCTCCATACTTTCGGCCTTGTGTCAAATCTAACGCTTAGAAAAACATTTTGGCCACCTCAACGTGGTGTTATCCTTAGCATAATTGTCTCGCTAGAACATATTACAACTGAGTAGTGAGTTCGATCCACACTGGGCACCCCATATTTTCGGCCTTGTGCCACATCATAGCGGAGCTTAGAAAAAGCAGTTTCGGATTTCTGGGTCACATCTCCCGCCTTTTTTTTTTTACTATACTACCCGGTTAATTAAATTTTTTCTTCTTCTATGTGCCCTGTTCCTTCAGGACGTAGGCAATCATGGCTTTCTACATTTCCCTATACCTGGTGGCTCTTGGCTGCCCCTTTTACTGATGACTATGCATTCGGTTTTCGTGCAGTTTATTCCTAGTTCTTTCTTGTTACTTTCTTCAGCTACCTTCTGTAGGAGGTCTTGTAGTTTCCTTTCTGTGTCTGCTATCAGCACTGTATCATCTGCGTACCTTAGGTTGTTTAAATTATGGTCTCCGATTACGAATCCACGCATAATTTCTAGGGTCCTCAAAATATTCTCGCTGTACAAGTTGAACAGATCCGGTGAAAATACACATCCTTGACCTAATTGATTTTGTGGCTGATACCTTTGGCTTCCTCTCTTGCTGACGACCCTGTGCCCATTTTTTCTTATACTTAATGGTTATTTCTTTCTTCAAGCTTTCTTTTGCTGCCTTTACTCGGAGTTTTTGTAGTATTCTTTTTGAGTCAAACTTTCTAACCAAATATCAGTGTTATACTAAAAGTGTGATTGATTTGGTCTCGGAATCTATTATAAACATCCGATCTTGTTGATTAGGTTGCAATTTTAGAATTTAAAGGAATAACTAGAAAATCCAACAATATTTTAAAAGAAAAGAGATTATGTTGAAAAATAAGAATTTATAGTGAAAGAATGATTTTCAACGCTGAGACGCAGACTTATTCACACACACACACACACACACACACACACACACACGTGTGTATGTGTCTGTGTGTGTGTCTGTGCGTATTTACATATTAAATATAACCTAAAACCTGAAAACTTAAAATAAACTGAGGTCTCAATGCTAAAGTTTAGAGAGTTTAAATATAATATATTATTATTGTGTATTCACACAATAATAATATATTATATTTAAACTCAATTATTCAATGAAATTATAATATATATATGTATGTGTGTGTGTGTGTGTGTGTGTGTGTGTGTGTGTGTGTGTGTGTGTGTGGTGTAAGGGTATGTATTTGAAGGCTATAACAATGCGTTTATTAAATAAAGGAAGGTAAAAAAAGGTGTTGGGTATTACCTATTTATTATTAATTAATATTTCGAGATCAGCTTCAGAATGATAGGAGAGCTTGGTTTCAACTTGTCCGCTGCTGGACCGTGCCTTTAAACGAATGTTCCTCTTACGCTGCTACTGCTGTCGTTAATTGTAGTGTGTGTGTGTGTGTGTGTGTGTGTGTGTGTGTGTGTGTGTGTGTGTGTACCTGTTAGTGGGTTAGTTCACATATGTGTGTCTGTGTGTTTATGGTTTATCTAAGTGTGCTCGGTAGTAGGATATGGCTTTTTCGTCGCCTTTTTTAAAGTGATACCAGGCGCTATTTTACGATTTTAAAGCATACAGATATATCATCTAATCCTGTATATATCTACAAACGCAACTGAGCAATAACTATATATATATATATATATATATATATATATATAGGGACACGAGGCAAGACCAAGACAGGTATGTTTTCATGCTTGAACACAACCTTGAGTGTTAACCTCAGTATATATATATATATATATATATATATATGCTAAAATATTTTTTATATTCATGCGTTTGCAGATATATACACTGGGGACATGAACACTGCTTTGGAACATTTACCATATAGTATTAATTTCCATCTACATATTTTAATTTTATATACATATATATATATATATTAAAATATGTACATAGAAATAACACACCCGGATTGAGCACTCTAGAAGAATGGTAGACTTTGAAAAAACAGTAGCTACTCTAGCACCTACGCATCGCTCATTCAGTAATGAATTAGTGCAGTCTAACTACTGTCGCATGATATATGATACGCTAAAAAAGACTGCTTCCTTCTACCTAGCGCCCATAACTCAGCGGGAGAATCGCCGACTGACGCCATTTCGGTCGAGTTTCAATTCTGGGTAAAAAAGCAATATGATGTCTAACCGTACGGATGAGCTGTGATACAGCGAAACAGATCTATATGCGGATGACTATATATATATATATATATATGACTATATATATATAGTCATCCGCATATATATATATATATATATATATATATATATATATATTCAAACAGCTAGAATTCATTTAAACAAGTTGTATTAAATTCAACCAACAAATTCTGTCTGTTTTATATTTAATTGCATTTATATGCGGATGACTATATATATATATATATATATATATATATATGCGGATGACTATATATATATATATAGTCATATATATATATATGTTGGTTGAATTTAATACAATTTGTTTAAATGAATTCTAGCTGTTTGAATATATATATATATATATATATTCAAACAGCTAGAATTCATTTAAACAAGTTGTATTAAATTCAACCAACAAATTCTGTCTGTTTATATTTAATTGCATTTTTTTCCAATTTTCAAATAATTTCTAGCAGACCCGGAACAGAATTGTGGATAAGATATTCAAATTTCATGTTTGGGTTCAAGCAGCCTCGACAATTTCAGTCACTATCACGAACTAAATGCCACTGTCGTAGGCAAAATTTGTCTGGCATTTTTAACGCTAACTTTGAAATTCAACTATACCTGTATCGCATAAGGGATGGCATGTGTAGAAAAGCTTCACCGTACTTGACAACACCGGAAACAGGTATGAAAATATTTTATGCATACTTTATATGCATATTAAATATTTCAGACACATTTTAAAATTCCGCCTCCTGTATTGAAAAATATTAACCAGCATTAAATGTAATCACTTTCTATTCTGAAACGAGTGAAATTATTCGAACGTAACAAAAAATTGAACTTTCTACAGTTTATTTACAATTTTGAACCGGATCTGCAACAACTTAAAAAATTTAAACATTCCCTTTCGACCGAATTTAATAAAACTTGTTTATATATTTACAATATCTATGAGGCGAAATTTACCAGATTTCAGAAAACTTATTTACCAGATTTCAGAATTTTTTATTCATATAAAAACGGAGGTGTAAATTATCCATAAAAATATTTTTCTGGCTTTGACCTAATATAATATTTTGAATAATTCGTTATTATTTTTTCAATGTCATTTCTCTCTGGCAGTTATGACTCTCCACCGCTTCCTTTTCTTGATTATTTGTGAATTGCATGTTTTTTTTTATATATATATGTTACTTTATTTTTTATTTTTAAATAATTGAGTGCTTCCCGTTTACATTCTCAGTTTTGAAGTATTTCTTCCTAGAGTGGTTGATATCCAGGTTTAGGGATCTATGTTTTCCAATTATTTAAGCCATACATGGGGAGAAAAAGGAAATGAATTCATGACTTGATCGAAAGTGAGTGCAACAGACTAAGTCGAAATTTGAACCCGAAATCTACGTTAATCGTCACACTCCTAATACATTTGGCTTACGGCCATATCACGTTGAATACACCGGTTCTCGCTCGATCACCGAAGTTAAGCAACGTTGAGCCTGGTCAGTACTTAGACGGGTGACCGCTTGGGAATACCAGGTGCTGTAAGCGTTTAGTGACGGATGTGCGTTGTGGTGCAGTGGATCGGCTCGGAAAGAGAAATAGGTGAGCCGAGTTCGAATTCCAGTTAAATACTCTGCATTCACTCAAGCACTGGTATCCTTGGAAAAGGTATTAATCCGTCCCTTCCCTCCAGTTATGGGTTAAATAACAAGGGTAGGGGTTGGGGACCCTGCCATTAAAAACAAATCTAAATGAATCTTGATACTCGAAAAAGAAAAAGTATTACTAGACACAAAACTTATATAAAAATCAGCAATAAATTGTTGGAAGAAAAAGGTATTACCAGCAAGAAAATAAATAAAATTTAGTTGGCAATAAATGACCCGCCGAGGTTGATATGCCATAAAAACAAAACAACCAACCTAATACCTTTTATAATTCCATTATGAAAATGCGATTCCATATTCCATTTACAGTTTTTTTCTTTACCTTAAATTTGTAACCGCTTACCAGACAGATAGTTTTTTCTATGATTGTTTACCAATCAGAGGGTTCAAGAGAAACTCAAGTTCGAGGGGTTATTAAATGAAATTGTTTTCAGGACGTATAGGGATAGAGAGCGCAAGAGGTGCAGATTATGAGGATATGCAGCATATATTAAGGTTGATTCTCTATTGGGAGAGGGTTAAGATTACAATAATTAAGAACTACATTCGGACCGCAAGGCCTCAGATCGAAAGATTTGAAGTTTGGAGGAGCTATCTCTTAATTGCTATTGCTCACAGGTTCACACTGATCAGGAGCAGTCGCATCTGGTAGGGTCCCAGCAATGGGAAAATATTGAAACCTTATGGTGCACCCTTACGAGGAATGGACTATTCCTATTGTTATATGTAATTACCTGCGTGATTTCCAAAAGGCAGTCAACGGAAGCAGTTAACAAAAGCAGTTAAGAGCAGTTAACGAAAGCAGTTCACGAGAGCGGTTAACAAAGGTAGTTAGCGACAGATACTAAATCAGTCAATAAGCAGCGTAATAATAGCTTCGGATTTATTTATTTCTAGTTACTTATTATTAATACTTCCTTTGAATATCTTGTTTCTTGTTCTACGAATACACTGTTTTGAGCCTACCGTCTTGTTCCGTGTCTTACTTCCGGCACAAACCGGTCACTACAACTTTGCGGCGAAGTTTCGGCACAACTCCACAACAATTTGGCGACGAAGATCCACAACAACAACAACAACAACAAAAAAAAAAACACTAATAAAGTATAAAGTGCATTTTATAGTAAAAATACCAACAATTTATTTTATAAAAATGTCTACCAACGATGCTTATTTACATTTTTCTGTAGTTGAAGGCATAGAACTGCGTTTAAAATACATTTAGTTGAAGTCACAAAATTGTGTAAAAAATTTCAGCATTAAATAACCCAGGGAGGTTGATATACCGCTAACCAAAATCAAGCACCTATAGTGATTAGGAAAGCATCCACTCGGGAGTGCGTTCCGTAAAGCAATAGTTCTGGTCGAAAAGATGTTGTCTATGAGCGGAAACAAGAGACAGTATAAAAAGCACCGGTTTCTTTTTGTTCAGTACATTAACGGAATGAGCTAATATTTCTCTGTGCCTTTGTAATGTGAAATTATATCCACATCCCGGCCCAATGTAATGAACTATTCCCATTGAATCTTACTAAACATAGAGACAAACATTCTCTCCAATTATATTCAATTCAAAGAGACACGTTGAAAGCAAAAACGATTAACTTCCCTTTCATCACCGGTAACTAGCTGATCAAAAAACTTATTTGTTATCAGTGTAATTGTAAGTTCGATCTCTAGGCCCGGCAGTGTGTACTTGAACTTAGTAGAAAGAAGGCGAACAGTAACTACGAGATATATTCCTCAGAATTATCAGTGGAACGAAATCAATTTACCACCATAGGTTAAATACGAAATGTTCAATAAGAAATTACTTGGACGTTAACCCAATCGGCAAGTACCCGATGAAAGTCGAAAGGTACAACTGTCGATACGTTATTATCTATATCTCTAAGATGTGGCAGTATTTACAGTGTTTACATTATTCTGACTATTGTCCTCATCTTTGTTGCCATTTGTACGATATTTTCGGCCGTTGTACGCCTCAGCCTTCTTCAGGTGCGAGGAATTTCGAACCGAACCCTTTATTACAATCAATGGGGTATATGAACTCCATTCCTTTGCTTAGAGCCGGTTCTGGTAGTCATGAGTTATCTCTCACTAACCCTGTAAGTTAGCCTAGTATTGAGCTCACAACTATTTGGGTCAAGTCACTGGAACTCACCAACGTCTATATCCACTGGGCCATGCGTCCTTTTTCAAGTGCTTTATCATAATGTTTCATCGTCTGTTCCTTATGTAGCATTGATTCTTTCTTGTACGAAGCCGTTGTTGCAATCTGTGTCATCTTGCTAATGGTTCCTTAAGGTTGATTCAATTATATACTCTTCTTTTGTTTCCGGTTTCAATCTTTAGACGGAATCTGAGGGTTTGGAATTCTGAGTTGAATAATTTTCTGCTCGATAAGTTTTGTATGAGCGCTTATCGTCCGATATCTTTCCATCCACAATTTAAATATAGGATTATGGAGTAGATAGATCTATCTATCGCCCGGTTCACACTCCACCCACGTCTATTGAACAGGCTAAGAGGCTCATCCCTTGTTCCCTGTTTAGGATGTGGTTTCCGGCTTTCTCTTTTCCAATCTTCTCACTTTTTTCTTTCAATTGGAGTAGATAGATCTATCTATCTATCGCCCGGTTCACACTCCACCCACGTCTATTGAACAGGTTAAGAGGCTCAGCCCTTGTTCCCTGTTTAGGATGTGGTTTCCGGCTTTCTCTTTTCCAATCTTTTCACTATTACGTAGCCCCCTGCACATCAGTGGCGTTACCGCCTTGCTCAGGGTGATACGATTAAAAAAGAAAAAAAATTGTCATTCATGCCAGAGGCTGTAAATTTGATTATTTTTATTTTGATGATTGTCTATCATAATTGGCCTTTTTCAATTTTAGAAATAAGATATAATCAAATTTTCAGCCCACACGTTATGAAAGGGCATTATCGATGTGTGTGATTTCTTTTATATTCTTTGATTTAACATTTTCTTATGTCATTTCGGAACCTACGTTTCCAGTTAGGATTCTGAAGGAAATGGGTATACAACAGAAATAAAAGGAAATAATAATAATAATAATAATAATAATAATAATAATAATAATAATTGAAACCAGAAAAAGCTTATAAATACCTAGGTGTAAATGAGAGCGAAAACATTCACCATAAAAAAATGAAAGAAATAGTGCGTAAGGAGTACTATAGAAGGCTACGAATGATATTAAAAACTGAATTGAATTCTCAGAACAGAGTTATGGCCATTAATAGCCTTGCAATCCCAGTTGTCCAATATAGCTTCAACATCTTAAACTGGACTCTAAACGACATCAGGCGAATGGATTCTAAAACAAGAAAGCTTCTTTCTAAGCATAAGATGCATCATCCAAAGGCTGATGTAGACCGTCTATACATACCCCGTAAAGAAGGTGGAAGAGGTCTTATTCAGCTGGAATTGTCATACAAGACAACAACTATTGGCTTACTAACATACATAGAAACAACAAAGGATTGGATGATACAATTAGTAAGGCAACATGAAGAAAGAAAGAAAAAATATTCAATAATAAAAGAAGGCAGTAAATACAAACAAGATTTACAGTTAGTAGATTCTGTAGAAAAGCAAAACAGAAGCCAAGAACCAACAATTGCGGCAAAAAATATGAAAATGAAAGCCAAAGATAAAGCTCTTGAACAGATGAAACAGCGCTGGCAAGACAAACCTCTGCATGGCCAATATCCAGAACGTGCCAATAAATCCAATGTTGACAAAGTTAATACTCATCGATGGTTACGTGCATCTGGATTAAAGTCTGAAACTGAAGGCTTTATTCTTGCAGCACAAAAGTCTTTTCACTAGAAACTTTCACTAGAAACTTTCAGGCAAATATCATGCATAATAACGTGGATCCAAAATGCAGGTTTTGTGATAAACACCAAGAAACAATAGACCACCTAATCTCAGGCTGTTCTGTGCTTGCTCCAAATGAATATAAAAATCGCCACGATAGAGTCGGGCAATATTTACATTGGACAATGTGCAAACATTTTGGAAAATCTGTAAGCAAACACTGGTATGAACATTACCCAGCACCGGTTACAGAAATAGAAGATGTCACCATTCTATGGGATTACACCATCTACACAGACAGAAAAATTGAAGCAAACAGGCCAGACATTATTGTTAAAAACCAGAAAGAGAAAACTTGTCTATTAATTGATATGGCTTGTCCAGCGGATTGTAACATAGCAATCAAGGAATTTGAAAAAATGTCAAAATATAAAGACCTGGAAATTGAAATAGAAAAAATGTGGAAATTGAATACAAGAGTTGTGCCAGTGATAGTAGGTGTACTTGGAATGATAAAAAATGGAACAAAACAACACATTGAAAGAATCCCTGGAAACCCCAGCTTAAGAGACATACAAAAAATTGTATTATTAAGTACAGCCCACACACTAAGGAAAACTTTATCTATGTCATGCTAGGGATGATAGGGAAGATAGAAAAACATGAAATGGAGCCATAACAACACGCCACGACCTGCTTTAGGTCTCCCCGCATACTTGGTTGGTAGTGAGACCAAAGCAGAAATCGAAATATGATGAAAAATGACATAATAATAATAATAATTACACTGGACAATATGCAAATCTCCAGTAATTTAAATGTAAGGTCATTAGACATCTCCTACCTCACTAACTCGCATCCTTTCTCTCAAGCTTTTTTCTCCAACCACTCCATCCCCATTACACCGGTATTCTCATCCGTCTATTACATCCTCCTGACATCCTTTATAACTAACTCCTCTTTCTCATCACTTTCCTTTATGTAACTACCTGTGCAACAGTGGCTGTAAAACTACTTTACTTGGGGTGAAATGATTAAAAAAATCATTCTATGTGCGAAGCCATTTCTGGTAGTCATGTGATTATCTCCCTTTAACTTAACACTCTAAGGTATTTGTTCACCACCGCTGTAGCCTGGTATTGAACTCACAACTATTTGAGCCAAGTCACAGGAACTGACCACCGTCTATATCCACTGGGCCATGTGTCCTTTTTCAAGTGCCATTATGTCACCCTAACCCTGTAAGTTACTTGATCCCCACTTCTGTACTAACCAACGTTTATATCCACTGGGCCTTAGAGACAACGTGGCCCAGTGGCAACAAAGATGAGGACAATAGTTCGAATAATGTAAATACAGTCGAAACGTTCGGATAACAACAACAATAATAAGGTCTATTGTTAGCTTGTAAATCGTCTAAACAATGCCAACAAAGGCAAGTGTTAAAACTCTGGCCGATATGCATTTCGAGAAGTGCAGTTAGTATAAAGATTATCAGCACGAAATGTAAAAACTGTAAGTTAAACCTGGGTAGAGGCGTTACCACCTACTGCGTTCATATTAGCACTAACGCCTTTCATAAATCCAGGAATACAATTTCTCCTCCGAACAACTGGTATGAACCTGCCATCTCGAATTCAGTTATATGTCGTAACCTATCTTCCTTCTACCTCTTTTGTAAATATGTTTACGATAATTATTCTGATGAGCTTTTTTCTTTGGCACCTCGACTTCATAATATAAAAGACACCAAATTGGTTAGTTATGCATGTGTTAGTATCATTTAATGGTTATGAGTTCGATTCTTGGACTTGGTAGTGAGAGTGCCAAATTCCAACATGAAAGAACAATAATTGATATTTCGCAATATCAGCCAATTTGATGATGACCAGAGGGTACTTGGTTGAAACGTTGTGTCTATTATAACACCTATATCAACCAAGATGATAACAAAAGTTCGAAATAACTTCAAGATTATTGATAATTATTCTGCTGAGCTTTCTTCTTTGGTACCTCGACTTCACGAATTTAAGCGATTTGCAAGATTGGTAGTTAGGTTTCACAGTTGAAATTGGTACAGTAACATTAAGTTCTCTGGTAATAATGTCTTGGAGGACTCTCTTCCGGTTTCTTGCTTTCCTTATTTTTTTCTTTTTTTTTCGTCATTTCACTCCAAGCAAGGCAACCACTGGTGAGCAGGGGGTTACATAGCATGAAAGACAGGTTATAGGGGGTATCAGGAAGTAAGAGAAGGATGAAAATACTGGTGTGATGAGAGTGGAGTGGACTGAGAAAAGAGCATGAGAGAAACTATGCGAGTCAGTGAGATAGGAAATGACTATTGACCTTACATTTAAATTCTTGAAGATTGTAGCTGTCGGGGAAGCAAGTATACGGAGGTGAATTCCACAGGCGGGAAGTGCGATAAAAGAGTAGAAGTTGCGGTTATATTTTATTGGTTTCACTGTAAAAGAGTGGGATCTAGTTGCTAGTCTAGTAGCTCGAGAGAATTCTTACATAGGGGGCACCAGTGAGCTAAGTTCATCGGAGCAAAAGCCGTGAAAGTATTTGGAGAAGAAGACGCGAAAGTATGAGTAGAAGAAACCGTGAAAGTATTTTATTTTTTATTTGAATCCTTTTTTTTTTCTCTCTCATTTTTAGTAATTCTTACATCTTAGAGGCTTTATTCTCTTGCTTAAGGGGAAGTGATTACCGTTTGGACTTATTTATTTCTACTTACTTATTACTAACATTTATGTTGTTCTTATACAAGAATACGAATATACTGTTTTGAACCTACCATCTGTTTTCCGTGTCTTAATTCGGACCAAACCGGTCACTACAAATTTGCGGCGAAACTTCGCCGCAATATCACAACAAAATGGCGACGAAGATTTACTTTAAGATTTGCCACAACAAAATGGCGACGAAGATCCAGAAAAGTGAGTTGAATACCGAAAACTCTTCTAAGATTTTCCTTGAAATATTTACATAGATACAAAATATGTTCATAAATTACCTGTATAATTCTAAAAAAAAAAATCATAAGAAATGAAAAAAAAAAATGATTTGGTTTGGTTGTTTTTGTAATATGGCATATCAATGTCGGCGAGTCATTTATTGCCAAGTAAATTTTTATTGCTGGTAATAACTTTTTTCTTTCAACAATTTATATAAGTTTTGTGTCTAGTAATACTTTTTTATTTTTCGAGTATCAAGCTTCATTGAGATTTGTTTTTAAAGGCAAGGTCCCCAAGTCCTACAAATGTTATTTAACCCATAACTGGAGGGAAGGGACGGATTAATACCTTTCCCAAGGATACCAGTGCTTAAGTGAATGCAGGGCATTCAACTGGAATTCGAACTCGGCTCACCGATTTCTCGAGCCGATATCCACTGCACTACAACACACATCCGTCACTAAACGTTTGCAGCACCTGGTATTCCCAAGCGGTCACCCATCTAAGTACTGACCAGGCTCAACGTTGCTTAACTTCGATGATCGAGCGAAAACCGCTGTATTCAACGTGATATGGCCGTAAACAAGCAAGTAAGCTTGCAAGCAAGCAAGCAAAAAAAATTTTTAAATTAAAAAAAAATAAAAATAAATAAAAAATAGAACATTAATCTACATTATTGGAAAACATAGCTAAAAATAGATTTTTATTCAAAAACGTCAGTGTAGTTTCACATGGGCTCCATTGTTTGCTTGCAACACATTTTGACATTTCTGATTTCTGCAATAACCGTCTTTATTTACGTTATTCGGACTCTTCCCCTCATCTTTGTTACCATATTTACGACGTTTCGGATGTTGTCTTTTAAGCTATTAGAATTTTAAATGGAACCCTTTATTTTGATCACGGGGGTAAATTGTTCGTGTTCCATCGGTCATGCCACTTCCAAATGTCTTAGTTATCTCCATTTAACTCACCTCTCTAAGTTTGTGGTTTGCTAGTGTTGTAGTGCCTCGTATCAGAAATATAGAAAAATATTATGTTGTGATTTGAGGTTAGTTTTAATTGGTCAGATATATGACACGTGTTTTAAAGCAATAGATAATTTTTAAATGCACTTGCCCTGTTATCCTTTTATCCCGCTGAAAGCCCGTTCCGACATCTATCTGTTCAAGTCACTCAAGTATGTCACGCATTGATTTCCCTTGTCTCTCCTTCCTTCTATCCGATTCGTATGCATCAGATTTTCCAACTCCTTACGAACATCTCCCCAAAACAGATTGTTTTCATTTCCTATTTGTTCTTTTTTTTTATCATCTTGTCGGATTCTGATCCATATTATCAACTTATATATATATATATATATATATATATATATATATATTAGGCACTCTGTCTATGGAAAATATAACATTCTTGTAACTCTAGATACATGCACAACAATTTACTGATTCAGTTTTTTTTTTCAATTGGAGTAGATAGACTAAACTCTCGCCCGGTTCACACTCCACCCACGTCTATTGAACAGGTGAAGAGGCCCATCCCTTGTTCTCTGTTTAGGATGTGGTTTCCGGCTTTTTTTCCATACTTTTTACCCTTACGTAGCCCCCTGCGCATCAGTGGCGTTATCGCCTTGCTTGGGGTGATATGATTAAAAAAAAAAAGAAAGTTAAAAATTTAAAATAAGAAAAAACTAGATAAACGAAGAACTGAGAGCGTTCGAAAATGTAGAATATTTAGGCATTATTATACAGTTTATGTCCAGAAATGAAAACACGTATAAGAACACCAGAAATTTTTAAAATGCTTAAACACAGTATACCTTTAAGTGGTAATTAATTAAACTTGTATAAAAGAGAGACTGCTTTCCAAATACAAAATTACGCTCTCACACCCTGATTGAGCACTCTGGAAGAATGGTAGACATTGAAAAACAATAGCTACTCTAGCATATACGCATCGTTCATTCAGCAATGAATTATAACACTCTCAGCTATTGGGCGTGTATAATGATAATATACACGCTAATAAATCTACCTCCTTCTACCGAGCGCCCATAGCTCAGAGGTAGAATCGCCGACTGACGTGCATTCGGTCGGGTTTCAATTCTGGGTTAAAAAGCCATCGATGTCTAACCGTACTGATGAGCTGTGATACAGCGAAATAGATCTGTCTGCAGATGACTATATATATATATATATATATATATATATATATATATTGAGTGTTTAATTACTTAGTTTTTGTCATAATAAAATTAGACTAGTTTACATTTGTATTAAAAGGAGTTAAATACAATTATACTGTGAAGATTTTTATTTTATTCATATATATATATATATATATATATATATATATATATATATATATAAAGTGAAGCATATTAAATTAAAGACATTCTTCAACCTGTTTCCTATTTATTCTATTCATATATATATATATATATATATATATATATATATGAATAGAATATATATATATATATATATATATGAATAGAATAAATAGGAAACAGGAGGTTGAAGAATGTCTTTAATTTAATATGCTTCACTTTAACAGCCTTTTTCAGAGATTTTTTCGTCTTTAAAAAATATCTGAAGAAGCTTATCAAAGTGAAACAGGTTAGAGTAAAGACACTTTTTTCCTACCTGTTCTTCTATTACTCTTGACGAATTTGAATCCATATATTCAACTCTGTCTCTCTCTCTGTCTCTCTCTCTCTCTCTCTCTCTCTCTCTCTCTCTCTCTCTATATATATATATATATATATATATATATAACGATGTGACGGGATAACCTAAGAATAGTGAAATTTGGATAGACGGAACCGTTCGGAAGACGTCAATAGTTGCGCAAGCACGAATTCATATGTCATCGTGACAGAGGGCAAGAGTGTACTTCCAGATAATGCACTTTCTCACCTAAACTCTGACTAAGGTCCGCGCAACTCAGATGAAGCTTTAACCACAGTGGACTGTGGGTTGAGCAGGCGGTTTTAATAGAGATTTGCTTGCCACCCAAGAAGAAGAGTGAGCTCAGAAATGAGCAGTCGACCATTACTATATATATGTAGAGATAGATAGATAGATAGATAGATAGATAGAGAGAGAGAGAGAGAGAGAGAGAGAACAAGAGGAAGAAGTGAGAAATTGTTTTGATGATATTTCACTACATAACTACGCTATTGTGCAATCGAAGCGTGCGCTTTCACGAAAACACGCACAGTCATCTAGAAGACACACCTGTTCAAAGAAATTTTATAATGGATTTATTTAAACATAGATACTTAACAAAAGAGCGGCCGGTTAAAATAGGTAAACTTATCCTTTAACGTGCTTCCTTTCCTGCAAATAATTACAAATACCTTTCTACGTAGACTAACAAGTCAATGACTGTGTGTGTCCTAACGTATATTTAAGAATAAAAACTGCATGGTTGGCGACAAAAGGGACAACCAGAATATGAGTTACGTATGGAGGACGTCGAACCCTAACAATCACTGAAATTTATACATCTTTTTGTTGTTTGTTTTTACAACCATTTCACCCTAATAATGCAGGACTTCCAATGGTGCGCAGGAGGTTCAGTCAGTCTATTCAGTGCCATACGTGATACACGCTTGGGCAATAGGGAACAAACCTCTACTCCTGAACAAAAGACCGGGAACGGGTGTGAGCCAGTAAATAATGGAACCTATCTACGATTCTACAAACTATTTCTTAAAGTAGTTGGCTTGAAAATGTATTTTGGGGCTTGTACATGGTGTGGGGCCTGTTGTACTGTAATAGGTATCGGCTCGGAAAGATAAACCAGTAGAGCAAAGTTCGAATTTCAGTAAAGTTCGTCGTATTCAATTACTCTTGAGAAATGTATGAAATAAAACTTTTCCCTCCAGCTATGGGTTAAATAGAAGAACACACTGGGTTCTTTGGCCTTCGTTGGCAAACAGGAAGCTCTTCCAAAACACATTGGCAAACCGAAAACTTTTCAGCTAACCTCTGTACATATAAACTTAAGATAACAATATATCATACAATGGGCTATCTTATCAGTCAGTCAGTTAAGTACCATACGTGATACACGCTTGGGCGATCATATCTCGAAAGAGATATGACTGACTGGGCAGAAGTTGCCATTAATTTCTGCGTTAGGCTGGTTGCCAGCCAAAGCTACAGAACCCAATCTAACCTGTTTTTTAACCCATAACTAGATGGAAGAGACGGATTAACACCTTACCCAAGGGTATTTGTGCGTAAGTGAACGCAAGGAATTGAACTGGAATTCGAACTCAGCTCCCTGATTTCTCGTTCCGAGCCAATAACCACTGCACCGTAACGCGCATCTTGCGCAGGAGATTACAAAAATAAAAAATCAGAGTAAAGGCAATGCCAAAGAAAAGATGTAAGGTTAATGAGATTTCTGTAGGCGGATGTAATTTATTGGAGTAGAAGATTGCAATTGACGTTGCATTAAACTGCTGGAGATTATAGCTATCAGGTAAATGGTAGGGAGTTCTACAGGCGGGAACTGCGAGCAAAAAACTGTTCGAGTAGAAGTGATGGTTATATTTGACAATTTGAACGGTAAAAGGGTGCGTTGTTGATGCCAATAGAGAAGAATGAGCAAATTTATGTTATCGGGGCACCAGAGAAATAAATCCGTCAAAGCAGAAGCCATGAAGTTATTTGTAGAAAAGGAAGAGGGAAGCCACAATATATCGCTGAGAATGGAACTGAAGGCGAGCTTACAAATCAGGATCAACTCCGTTTAAAATCGACCTCTGGATTTTGTCGAGAACCTCAAGATATATAGCATGAATACCCGACCAGATATGACAACAATATTCAATGCATGAATGGCAAATTTATTAATGTGCAAAATGGATTCTGACAAGAAACCTTTCTAACCCGACAGAGTGACCTATCCTTCCTAGCGGTAAATGCAGCTATGGATCTGGATGGTATTCGCTGAAAAGTATAACAGAAATAAAAGAAAATAGCACAAGTATATCAAATATGCTTATCATGAACTGAATTCGTTATTAAGTACTCAGATCATAAACTAGTAGTAGCGTTAATATTGATAGGCTCTTGTGTAATATCGGGAACTTCTATCTTGCCTTCTTCAAGTCTTCAAGTCAAGAAAAAGAAATCTACAATATGCGAAAATCTGGAAAGTCGTAAGATATTAAATTCTAGAGTAAGATTAGCATTTGCCAAGATGAACTGGAACAATGCAGCAGAATCAGATGGGACAGTAAGAGAGATGAAATGAGACAGAAATGATTTCGGGTTCAACAAGATTATTCAAAAAATAAATGAAATAGGCAAGAGTGAAAACATTGTTTTATCGTTTTATTTCATTTAAAAGCAATTATCTCTCTCCCACTGCCTCCCACTCTCTCTCCCCCCCTCTCTCTCTCTGTATCCCTTTTGCTTCTCATCTATCTATCTATCTATCTATCTATCTATCTATCTATCTATCTATCTATCTCTGCCAATTCATTTCTATCTATCTATTTTAGCATAATCCTATCTATCTATCTATCTATCTATCTATCTATCTATCTATCTATCTATCTATCTATCTGTGCCGATTCGTTTCTATCTATATAAATATATTCCTATCTATCTATCTATCTATCTATCTATCTATCTATCTATCTATCTATCTATCTATCTATCACGATTGCTTCTTATCTATCTATCTATCTATCACTATTGCTTCTTATCTATCTATCTATCTATCTATCTATCTATCTATCTATCACGTTTCCTTCCATCTATCACTTTTATTTCTTATCTATCTATCTATCTATCTATCTATCTATTTATCACTATTGCTTCTTATCTATCTATCTATCTATCACTATTGCTTCTTATCTATCTATCTATCTATCTATCTATCTATCTATCACTATTGCATCTATCTATCTATCTATCTATCTATCTATCTATCTATCTATCTATCTATGAAGATTTTTTTATTTTCTTTCTGTGTTCCTTTTACCCGCCTTCTCCACATTTTCTTACTTTTTGCCTTTTCTCTCTCTTTCACGACTGAAGTATAAATTAAACATCAAACAACTTTCTTTCTTTAAACTATCGTCTGCTTGCTTTCTTTCGTAACTCTCTTCACCTAATTTTCTTTCTGTTCCCCAGACATATGTATCTAGACAGATGTATATATATATACATAGATGTATACACCTCCTTATGCAAATTATTCGAAACAAAACAAATAATAACTTCTTAAAATCTTTCACACTTTCGCTGATCAAGTATACGTCGTCTCTTGGCGTTGTTTTTCTTTTCCGACTGCATTTTCCTTTAGGTTTTGGACTGATGCATCAAGTTTGTACGGTCGCCTTGATGACACGACTGACAGTTGAAAAGCTGAGACCAACAATATCTACGATATCTCATGAAGGCTAGCCAGTGTGTTCGTGTTACAATTCCCGTATGCTTCCTTGGAGTAACGTCCATCACAGACAATGGCCGTAGGCCAACTAGTCCACAGTCGAACCAGTAGTGTCTGGCCACGATAAAAATCTGATGCAATCACGGATGGCGCAATATTTTTCAAAGCCAAACAAATTTCATCATACGCCCTAAAAATAGATTTATATTACTGCACACTATTGTAAATGACTTAATCTGAGGAAAAAACGAGAATCGATTGCCTCCTGTCATACCAGTCGATCTAAAACTGACCGCATGTTGAAAGAATGAAAACTAAAGCAGTTGTTTCCATTAATTTGCAGAATGGTATACATATATATATATATATATATATATATATATATACTAGGAGTATAGTTCGGCGTTGCTCGGGTGTAATGAAAGCTTTAAAACTAATCCATGGTCCTGGAGCTCAGACTCTTTAGACGTTGGCACGAAAGAATAAAAAGCAAGAGTTCTTTCCAGTTAAAGCGAAACCGTAGACTGAAAAAAAAATGAATGGATGTAAATCAAATTTTGAAGTTTGGTGAGAATTGGACAAAAATTGTAAATTTGTATAAAGAACATACAGACAGATAAACAGAAACACACACAAACATCTTGCCTTATATATATATATATATATATATATTATCGAATTTCTGCACTATTGTAAGAACTGCAACCTTGAAACTTCTGATTATCCTTTATGTCTTTGTCTATGAGTGTATGAAATTTGATTAAAATCGGACCACTTCTTCTATAACTCGAGTTTTTCGATTATCGATTTTCGATATTTATCGGAGGTGCCTCGACACAACACCTAGCTAAGAACACTCGCAGACGCTTATAGTACAAAATTTTCAAGAAAATCGGTTCAGCCGTTTCGGAGTCTATAGGTAATGGATACACACACACACACACACACACACACACACAGACAAAGTTCCATTTATAAATAAGTTTAGATATATGATGAACAAAGTTATATGCTATAACCGATTTTTTTTCGCCAGTGCGTATTGATTTCGGCTTTTTCAGTTCAGAACGAAGAATGTGTTGGAAATTTTTAGGATAAGAGGCGTCATTAATTGAACAAACAGTTTCTGATTGTTCCACGTCGGATCTGATAAATTAATTTAATTTTTGATTCCTCTTAAGCTAAAAAAATCCCCAAGGATTCTGACCTGAAGACGCCGAAAGCAACACGCGCCGGAGAAACTCTTTACGGATTAATGGATAGTTTCTCGGATTGTGAAATCGGAGATCCATGCTCAAATTCTAATACAGTTCATTACATTCACTTACATAGGAAAGGCATGAACCCATATCTTCTTTCCCAGAACGAAAAAGGACAAAACTGTTTTGAAAGGATTGTCGTTGAGAGGACCCTGTGGCATCCTGACCTCTTATAAAAATTTTGTTTGGTTCTGCACAAGCCTTCATCACCACAATGAAATGGTATGTGCGGATAATCTGACTGTTTTTCTAAGAACTGAGCTGAAGTTTCCAATCAGTTAACGAACTTTTATGTAATATCACTGCACAACAGTGGCAGTAAAACACCTTGCTTTAGACGATATGATTATGAAAAATAATAAATCATGATGTGAATATAAAGTGGGGGATCAATTCTACATTACAATCAGTATATAATTTGATCACCCACTTTATGACCACAGTCATGTTTCACTTATCCACTTCCAGACACCCCTATAACCTGTCACTCTTTCTCATAAATTTCCTCTTACGTAACCCCCTGCACAACAGTGGCAGTAAAACGCCTTGCTTTAGGCGATATGATTATGAAAAATAATAAATCATGATGTGGATATAAAGTGGGGGCTCAATTCTACATTAAAATCAATACATAATTTGAGCACCCACTTTATGACTACATTCATTTTTCTCTTATTCACTTCCTGACACCTCCTATAACCTGCCACTTTTTCTCATAAATTTCCTCTTATGTAACCCCCTGCACAAGAGTGGCAATAAATCGCCTTGCTTTGATTGCGATATGATTAGAAAAAAAAATATCAGTCTTCGTACTTAGCAGTGAATGCTGGACAATTTTCTCACATATCCTAACAAGAATTGAGGCAACAGAGTTGAAGTTCTACACAATATTGAGAAGACCTGGTTTTCCAAACCTAGGTAATATCTCCCACCTGTGTGCGATTTCAGTTGCTGGGTGGGCGATGAGCAACTGGATGGTAAATTAAAAATTTTGGTAGGCGACTGAAAATTTTGATAAGAAATGCAGGATTTTGAGTTGGTTAAAATGTATTTCACCATATACCCATCGAAAAAATATTGAAAGAAGACACGTAAAATACTGCATCAAAAAGAAACTAAATGAGAATATGTGTGCCATATTCCTAGATCAGACATAAATATTTCCATTAACAAGAACTATTTAGTCGTGTTCCATAGTAAAAGAAAGTTTATTAATATTTAAATAGTTCGTCAGACAAAATAACTATTTTTTAAACATATAAATCATATTAGTGACTAAAAAAAAAAAAACTTTACTTTCTTCTTTTATGGGTCTTGTCTTTCAGGACTTAGGCGATCATGGTCTTCCACTTTTCCCTATCCCTGGTGGACCCTAGCACGCTTTCTTCTGTTACACCACGCAACCCCTGTTCTATCATCCACCTGCTCATGCCCTTCAAATATGTTATCCACTGCTTTCCCTTGTCTCTTTTTCCCTCTATCTGGCCTTTTAGTATCAGGTTCTCCAAGCCCTCCTTCCTCTTTGCATGTCCCAGAAACTTTAGCTGTCTTTTCCTGATGCTCAGTATTAATTTCCTTTCCGTTTTCATCCTTTCCTTTCATTGCTCACTTGATCGATCCATGATATTTGCAGCATCCTTCTGTAGAATCATATTTCAGTTGCTTCAAGTTTTTCCTTCCTCTTTGATGATATTGTCCAGCTTTCACTGCCATATTGAAGAACTGACATCACATAGCACTGAAACATCTGCGTACCTTATGCTGTTGAAATTGTGGGTTCCAATGACGAATCCTGGCATAACATCTATGGTCCTCAAAATGGTATCGTTGTACAAGTTGAATAGATTCGGTGAATACTTGTCTCACGCCCCTATTTTTTTTATATCTACTGAATTCGTCACCTGTTCATATGCAGTTTGCCAGTAGAATTAAAATATGACCTCAGGAAAAGTTTTATTTAACATAATTTGTTTTTAATCACATTGGTCATATGGAAATTATTAAGGCATGGAAAGTTCCCTTAAAAACGTAATTTACCCATCATTGTATGCTTTTGAATTTTTACTGTAAAGGTGGACGGTGGAAATCTTTTCCGTGCGAAAATGGGTATTGAAGCCAAAAAACATGTTGGTTATGCTTATTATAAAACGTGTATGTAAGTAAAGATAAGGTTTTAAGGGAAATGAAAACAAGTACAACAATTTAAGTACCTAGGAAGTGTCAGTTCTTCAATGGGGCAGTGAATGTTGAACGATAACATCGAAAATGAGGACAAAACTGGAAGCAGCGGAAATGTGGTTCTACAGAAGGATGCTGCGGATATCGTGGACTGAGCATGCGAGCAACGATGAGGTGTTGGAAAGAATGGCAACAAAAAGGAAATTAATACTGAGCATCAGGAAGAAACAACTGAAGTTCCTGGGACATGCAATGAGGAAGGAAGGCTTGGAGAACCTGATACTGACTGGCCAGATAGAAGGAAAAAGAGACAGAGGAAGGCAGCGGATAACATATTTGCAGGGCCTGATCAGATGGATGAAGGAACGGGGTTTGCGAGGTGTAACAGGAGCAAACATACTAAGAGCCACCAGGGATAGGGAGACGTGGAGAACCATGATCTCCTACGTCCTGAAGGGACAGGGCACATAGAAGAAGAAAACAAAAATGGCGCACAACTCAAATGAGATTGAGATAGTTGAATTTTATGGGACATATGGTGAGGAATGACAATTTTTGGAATTTGATATTCACATGACCTACTGAAGGCAAAAGAGAGAGAGGGGGAGAGAGAGGGTTAAACAGCGAATAATCTACTTAACAGGCTTGTGCAAATAGATGTCAGACAAAGTAGAAAATATTGTAAAACAAAAAATAGCTACAGAAGAAAAGAAACTTCGGCGTGCCATGATCTTCCGAATCCTGAAGAAAGACTGCAAACAAATTATTGAGTTATCTAATCTCGTGGTCTTTGTTACTTAATGTTGTATCGTGGAATGAAGAGATACACAGATAAACTACTTTATTAACAGAGTGGTACAACCAAGATGTATATACAATATTTACAGTCTCTCGCAGTAGTAGGTGTTACTTTACGAAGTCCGTGATAATGACAACACCCTCCCCCGTGCTAAACGCATATTGTCTTTTATACATCTGGGCTATCGGATGTCACGTGGTACGAGCCACGACCCAACAAACACAAAGAGATTTTCACTTTAAGTGTGCAGGTTCTTGCCGACTTCGAAGTTTCGTGACGATACCGTTATAATCTTATCACACATCACGGCTGGCAAAGTTGGCATGAACCTGTTCAGTTAAAGGGATACAAATACCTCTTCTAAGTTACCTTGAGTCAAAAAGGGGATAAAAGTCTGGGTATGTGTTAACATTGTTTCAATTCCCTGCTCTAACTCCCATTAATTTTAACGACACAACACTTTATAATTCCACTAATCTTTTAATCCGAATTAACTCCGGAAAAATTTAAGTCGGGCGAGAGAAATTTTTCATATCTCTCTCTCTCTCTCTCTCTCTCTCTCTCTCTCTCTCTCTCTCTCTTCTTTGCTTTTCTTCTCTCTTTTCTCTTCTCCTCTCTGTTTCTCTTCATTTTTTTCTCTCTCTCTCTCTCTGTTTCTCTTCATTTCTTTCTCTCTCTCTCTCTCTCTCTCTCTGTTTCTCTTCATTTTCTCTCTCTCTCTCTCTCTCTCCTTTTTCTTTCTCTTTCCTTCATTCTTCTTATCTTCTTGTCCTGTTTCTTAAAACCAGTGTAAGTAGTTGTTTATTTACAAAGCAAACCAAAAATTGGATTTCGAGTTTGGGAAACATCTGCATTTAAAAACATTTTTTTTTTAGACGGACGAACTAAATTTACATGGAATATTGACACTATATAATCTTTTTAATTGTATTTGTCACTGTGACGTTTTAAGTTAAATTTAGTAAAATTTTCTTAAAAGAATTTCATGCACCTCTAAAATTCCATGTTGGACAGGAAGTGAACATTTTATTGCCTTGTCTTCAAAATAGTTACGCATTCCATTCTGAGGATAAATAATCGGTATTCGAAGCTATGTAAAGTTTTGAATATTCATAGTAAACTTAAACAGACAAAGTGGCCCTATTCATTTTAAAGGATTGGCGTAGCACATTCTTTCTTGCCTACTTTACTCTTTGCCATTTGTCCTTGTTCCATACGAAGCTGACCTGTGTAAATATCAAATCGCGGAAGTTGATTGTCTGAACCCGCGATGAAAACAATGTGCGAAACGTATATGTTGTGCTATTATTTCGTAGATAAACAAGGAAAGGTGTTTGTCACGAGAGAATGCAGAAGAAAGCGATCATTGGTGATGGGTTAGGGTTTGGGTTAGAATTGTTGGTGTTGAATAAAGTTAGAAAAGAAAAGAAAAAATAGAACAATCAGGAAAGTGGGTAGGTGGAGAAAAAATATATTGTGAAAAGAAAAAAACAAAAAAAAGAAAAGGTAAAATGAAGTCTGAGATAGTTTGGAAATGGCCCAGGTGTTTCTCTTCTCGTTTGGCTTGTCAAGAGTCGAGGGTTAATGCAACACGTGTTTGTGACGTCATTGTGGTTCAGGTAAGTGAGAGACTGAGAAAATCACCTCAAGTTTCGAATTTCAATCACACACCCACGTACACACACTTGTTTGTGTGTGCGCATATTTGAGTGTGTGATTATGTGTTTGTGTGTATCATATTATGAAGCAAGAATCCAGTCAAACTGAAATATGTATATGCATATACACTACGGGCAAAAAGTTTGCCGCAACCCTGCATTTCTTAAAAAAAAATCATTAAACGAGAGAAAAGTAGATTGTATATTTTCCCAAGCATTCTTCAAACACTGAAAAAGCTCACTCTCACTCTTTGGATATTCTTTTTGAACTCTCCTATCCAATTCATCCCATAGTAATCTAATGGAAGATAGGGCAGGAGATTGAGACAGTTAACACCTTATATGCAAACGTTTGTTCTTCTTTTGACTAAAGGTAATTTTTATATAATTTAGAAGAGGTATTTCTATCGTTATCTTGTTCAAAAGTGATTTTTTTTTCTAATTATGCATAAACCAGATGGCATAACGTGTCTTTGCAAAATCGAATAATATTTTACTTTTTTCATGATTTCCTTGACCTGAATCAAATGTCTAAACCTCTCTCCTCACAAAATTCCCCATGCCATAAAAAACCCCACCACCAAGCGTAACTGTTGAAACCACATAATCATGATTTAGTCTTTCCCCTGTCTATCCTCTCACTTACACTCTCCTTTAAGCTCCAAAATGATGAAATTTGAACTCTTCTCCCCATAGAGATGTGAGTTGTGGTGCAGTGGATATCGACTCGAAATGACAACTCGTGGAGCCAAGTTCGAACTTCAGTTGAATTCCTTGAATTCACTTACGCATAAATACGCTTGATAAAGGTATTGATCCGTCTCTTCTCTCCAGTTATGGGTTAAATAATAAAACAGCTTGGCTTTTATAGCCTTGGCTGGCAACCAGTCTACCGCAGAAAGCAATAGCAACCAATTGCGAGACAATCTTCTACCCAGTCACTCATGTCCCTTTCGAGACATGATTGCCCAAAGCGTGTATAACGTATGGCACATAACTGACTGACTGACTCCCCATAACACACATTGCCGCCCTTACAATGTCCAGTTTTTTTTTTCGTTAAAAGTCTTTTATGCTCATTCATCTTCTGTAAAAAGGGTAACTGTGCACCCACTGAGCCCTACTAATATAAGTAGACTTTTCACAGTTGAGAGCGTCACCAGCTGCTGTCTAGAGGAATTGGGTTCAGCTGTTGACTCTGGAGAAATTTTATTTCTTTTCTTTTTTTTTGTTCTCAATAATCAAATGTTTATCATCAGCAACAGTTGTCACTTTTAGTGTTCAGATATTTTTCTGTCAATATTTGCACCAGTTTCTAACTGCATTTGAATCCCATCTTCAGAAAATTTTCACCTTCTTGGCAATTTGTGTTTGAGAGTAGCATTCATTGAATAAAATTTAAATGTTTGTTCTCAGAATAATGCCCAGCTTTTTTTTTCGTCACTGCATTCAAATTACGTCAAAATTTTAAAAAATCAATGTCGTAATGACAGAACCTTTTTTCCTCAGAGACAGCTATATATACTTTATTTACAACTAGCATTATAGCACAGCGATGCCCGTGCAACTCAGAACATTTTAGTAGTAGGACTCGGTTATATAAATATAATTATATAAAAAATTGTTGTTTAAAAATTGTTCAAAAATTCCATTAAAAAGATATATTTTCTTTTGTTTTGCGTAAACGGGATTTTATGTTTTGTGTGACATTGTAAACAACATTGTGTTTGTTTTTGTTTCAAAATTACGGGGGAAAATATTTACATTTTTCGTTGACTAAATGAATTTAACATAAAAATAAAAATTATTTATTTTATTTTACTGAAATTAGAAATATAAAAACTATTACGCTCTGAGTTCAGAAAATTTCGAAGAATATTTAAAAATGTAGAAATATAAAAACTATTCAAGTTTTCGAAGAATATTTAAAAATGTAGACATCTAATTTTAGAGGAAAAGTTACATTAATGCTACACGAATTACAGACAGTTGGTTTCATGCATGAAATATTTAGCGAAAAAAAAAAGCTTTTTTTAAAATTTTATTTTCTGAAGTATGAACTATTAAATCTGAAAAAAAAAAGACTTAAATAATTAAATTAACCATTTACTATTTTTTTATATATTTTGTTTTTGTTTGAAAAAACATTTTTTTAAATACTTCTTTTATTTCAAAATTACGGGGGAAAATATTTCCTTCGATTAAAACAAGCAAAGTTTCTACAAAGACATGTATTTTTGTAACTATTTTTGCACTTTTATGAATTTTACAACTTGAGACAAGACAAGCGAAGTTTCTACAAGGACATGTATTTTTTGTAAATATTTTTGCACTTTTATGTATTCTAAAACTTGAGACAAGACAAGCGAAGTTTCTACAAAGACATGTATTTTTTGTAAATATTTTTGCACTTTTATGCATTTTACAATTTGAGAAAAGACAAGCGAAGTTTCTACAAAGACATGTATTTTTGTAACTATTTTTGCACTTTTATGAATTTTACAACTTGAGACAAGACAAGCGAAGTTTCTACAAAGACATGTATTTTTGTAACTATTTTTGCACTTTTATGCATTTTACAATTTGAGAAAAGACAAGCGAAGTTTCTACAAAGACATGTATTTTTGTAACTATTTTTGCACTTTTATGCATTTTACAATTTGAGAAAAGACAAGCGAAGTTTCTACAAAGACATGTATTTTTGTAACTATTTTTGCACTTTTATGAATTTTACAACTTGAGACAAGACAAGCGAAGTTTCTACAAAGACATGTATTTTTGTAAATATTTTTGCACTTTTATGCATTTTACAATTTGAGAAAAGACAAGCGAAGTTTCTATAAAGACATGTATTTTTTGTAAATATTTTTGCACTTTTATGCATTTTACAACTTGAGACAAGACAAGCGAAGTTTCTATAAAGACATGTATTTTTGTAAATATTTTTGCACTTTTATGCATTTTACAATTTGAGACAAGACAGGCGAAGTTTCTATAAAGACATGTATTTTTGTAAATATTTTTGCACTTTTACGTATTTTACAACTTTAGACAAGACAAGCGAAGTTTCCACAAAGACTTGTATTTTTGTAAATATTTTTGCACTTTGATGCATTTTAAAACATAACTTGAAGAAGGCAGGCATACTGTCGAAATATTGCTTAACATTGTCAAATGTTGAGTCTTTCTTTTACTTTTCGGTCAGTCAGTAAAGTGCTATACGTGTTAAACGCTTTGGACGATCATGTCTCGAAAGAGACATAACTGACTGGACAGATGATTACCCCGCAGTAGGTTGCTATTGCTCTCTACGGTAGAATGGTTGTCCGCCAAGGCTATAGAACCCAGTCTGTCCTATGGATGCAAATTCCTTCACGCTGTTGAGTTTCATATATTTGTTGTGAAAAACCATGATTGAACGGTGGGGTAGATAGTACATTGGTATCTCGTTACGTTCTCCACGGTGATTTAGCTGGTTGTTGGCTCCTTGAGAGTTCTTCCACCGTTTGTAGGTTTATTTTTTTCCTAACGGGTTGCTAACACCC
Organism: Ascarosepion bandense; assembly: GCA_037127315.1. Lineage (NCBI taxonomy): Eukaryota > Metazoa > Mollusca > Cephalopoda > Sepiida > Sepiidae > Ascarosepion > Ascarosepion bandense. Next base: position 1,194,029 of record JBBBDQ010001784.1, on the reverse strand, counting down.
TGGGAAAAAAGGGGGAATGATAAATATTAAGTATGGACTTATACTAAGTACAATTGCCTAGTCCTGCCGAGGAAGATAATTTTCCTCCTCCTTTGTGTGTGTGTTTTTTTTAACTGTTGAGAAAAAAAATCTGAAAGGAAAATATTAAAATTAAGCACGGATATGGGTGAAGCGAAGAATTTTTTTTCCTACTAGTCTAAGCGACCAAGGACAGAAGTGTTTGAAGAACTATAGATTAACATTACCCGTTAACAGAAGATTGAAATTTTCTTTGAATTTTTCGTGCTTCTCAAAGACAGACCATTTGTTTTCATTTGGATAATTCCAGTTTGTCTATGTTTTACCAACCCGAGTCAGAGATATAGAGTAACATGTGGTGTTGAAAGGCGGGGGTAGCAATACAACACTGAAATATTTCACATTTGAAAACTCAATTAAATTTTAAATTAGACATTATTATATTTTAGAAACTGTTGAGAAATAATAATAATAATAATAAGAAGAAGAAGAAGAACAAGAAGAAGAACAAGAAGAACAAGAAGAAGAACAAGAACAAGAACAAGAACAAGAACAAGAAGAACAAGAAGAAGAACAGTATACAGGAAGCCAAGGAAGAAATAAAGAACCATCTAAGTCAAATACAAAATATTACAATGGAGGAACGAAAGCAGCTCCCAAAATTACAACCAACAATGCATAACCTCCGAACTATTAAACTCTACAATGCAGCACTCAAATTAATCTTGGATGAAGACACTCATACAAATCTCAATGAAGCAATATATGCATCAGCAATAGCAGCAAAAAAAATTGAACATCAAAATAAAAACAAGGCAGTCTCGCAGACATGAAGATCCACCTTGGAAAAGAAAAATAGAAAAAGAAATCGAACAACTTAGAAGTGAACTATCAGTACTGGATGAACTGAGTAGAGGAATAAATGTAAGAACTAGGAAAAGCAGAAGAGTCGAAAGAAAATACAACATTAGAAATGAAAATGAAAATGAAAAAATCAACTAAAGAAAAAATAAAGCAAAAAATACAACTAAAGGCTCAAAGAATAAGACGCTATGAGAAAAGAGCAAGATTTTACAGACAAAACAAGATTTTTCAAACCGATACAAAGAGATTTTACAGGGAAACAGGTAAAAAAAGAATTGAAGTGACAGTCCCCCCCAGAATGGAAGAAGTTACACAGTTCTGGGAAAAGATATGGGCTTGCCCTAAAGAACATAGCAAGGAAGTACATTCGATTGCACAAGAGATAGAACGAATGAAAAATAAACCAGAACAGACATGGGCTGGAATTACAGAAGAGGATGTTAAATTTGCACTAAAAAAAGCACACAATTGGAAATTCCCAGATATAGATAAAATTCCTAACTTTTGGCTATATTATTTAAATACAGCACATAAAAAACTAGCCAAAGAACTTCAAGAAATGGTTGACGATCCCACTAAAATTCCTGCATGGATGACCAAAGGAATTACATTTCTTCTACCCAAGAATGGTGACACAAACAACCCGAAAAACTACAGACCAATTACATGTCTTCCGACAACATATAAACTATTAACATCTATTTTAACAAAACAGATATATTTATTCTTAGAAAGAAATGACATGATACCGCTTGAACAAAAAGGGTGCAAACGTGGCTGTTATGGATGTAAAGACCAATTGCTAATTAACAAAATGATCCTGGAAAACTGCTATAGTACAAAGAAAAATCTTAGTACTGCCTGGATAGATTATCGAAAGGCATTCGATAGTGTGCCACATCCCTGGATTTTAAAGACTTTAAATATATACAAGATATCGCCCGTCATCATCAATTTCATCAAACAGTGCATGTCTATATGGAAAACAACCCTTTACCGCAATCATATAAATGGAACCTATAAGTCTGATGAAATAAACATCAAAAGAGGTATATTTCAAGGTGATTCTTTATCTCCCTTACTATTCTGCATATCATTAATAGCACTAACCAGTCAACTTAATAAGACAGAATGTGGTTATAAAATAGGACAAAAGAAAATAAGCCATCTATTTTACATGGATGACTTGAAGTTATATGCTAAGAATGATAATGAGCTGGAAGGTCTTCTGCAAACTGTAAAATGCTTCAGCGAAGACATTGGAATGAAATTTAATTTGAATAAATGTGCTAAAGCTACAGTTATACGTGGATCAATACAAGAAACATCCTCAATTAGCCTAGACCCTGCTGTAACAATAAAAGAATTGAAACCAGAAGAAGCTTATAAATACCTAGGTGTAAATGAGAGCGAAAACATTCACCATAAAAAAATGAAAGAAATAGTGCGTAAAGAGTACCATAGAAGGCTACGAATGATATTAAAAACTGAATTAAATTCACAGAACAGAGTTATGGCCATTAATAGCCTTGCAATCCCAATTGTCCAATATAGCTTTAACATCTTAAACTGGACTCTAAACGACATCAGGCAAATGGATGCTAAAACAAGAAAGCTTCTTTCTAAGCATAAGATGCATCATCCAAAGGCTGATGTAGACCGTCTATACATACCCCGTAAAGAAGGTGGAAGAGGTCTTATTCAGCTGGAATTGTCATACAAGACAACAACTATTGGCTTACTAACATACATAGAAACAACAAAGGATTGGATGTTACAATTAGTAAGGCAACATGAAGAAAGAAAGAAAAAATATTCAATAATAAAAGAAGGCAGTAAATTCAAACAAGATTTACAGTTAGTAGATTCTGTAGAAAAGCAAAACAGAAGCCAAGAACCAACTATTGCGGCAAAAAATATAAAAATGAAAGCCAAAGATAAAGCTCTTGAAAAGATGAAACAGCGCTGGCAAGACAAACCTCTGCATGGCCAATATCCAGTACGTGCCAATAAATCCAATGTTGACAAAGTTAATACTCATCGATGGTTACGTGCATCTGGATTAAAGTCCGAAACTGAAGGCTTTATTCTTGCAGCACAAGACCAAAGTCTTTTCACGAGAAACTTTCAGGCAAATATTATGCATAATAATATGGATCCAAAATTCAGGTTTTGTGATAAACACCAAGAAACAATAGACCACCTAATCTCAGGCTGTTCTGTGCTTGCCCCAAATGAATATAAAAATCGCCACGATAGAGTTGGGCAATATTTACATTGGGCAATATGCAAACATTATGGAAAAGCTGTAGGCAAACACTGGTATGAACATCATCCAGCACAGGTTACAGAAATAGAAGATGTAACCATTCTATGGGATTACACCATCTACACAGACAGAAAAATTGAAGCAAACAGGCCAGACATTATTGTTAAAAACCGGAAAGAGAAAACTTGTCTATTAATTGATATGGCTTGTCCAGCGGATTGTAACAAAGCAATCAAGGAATTTGAAAAACTGTCAAAATATAAAGACCTGGAAATTGAAATAGAAAAAATGTGGAAATTGAAAACAAGAGTTGTGCCAGTGATAGTAGGTGCACTTGGAATGATAAAAAATGGAACAAAACAACACATTGAAAGAATCCCTGGAAACCCCAGCTTAAGAGATATACAAAAATTGTCTTATTAAGTGCAGCCCACACAGTAAGGAAAACTTTATCTATGTAATGCTAGGGATGATAGGGAAGATAGAAAAATATGAAATGGAGTCATAACAACACGCCACGACCTGCCTTAGGTCTCACCGCAGATTTAGTTGGTAGTGAGACCAAAGCAGAAAACGAAATATGATGAAAAATTACATAATAATAATAATAATAATAATAATAATAATAATAATAATAATAATAATAATAATAATAATAAAAAACTGCTACAATACAAAGAAAAATCTTAGTACTGCCTGGATAGACTACCGAAAGGCATTCGATTTGTGTGCCACATGACTGGATTTTAAAGACTTTAAATATATACAAGATATCGCCCGTCATCATCAATTTCATCAAACAGTGCATGTCTATATGGAAAACCACCCTTTACCTCAATCATATAAATGGAACCTATAAGTCTGATGAAATAAACATCAAAAGAGGTATATTTCAAGGTGATTCTTTATCTCCCTTACTATTCTGCATATCATTAATAGCACTAACCAGTCAACTTAATAAGACAGAATGTGGTTATAAAATAGGCCAAAAGAAAATAAGCCATCTATTTTACATGGATGACTTAAAGTTATATGCTAAGAATGATAATGAGCTGGAAGGTCTTCTGCAAACTGTAAAATGCTTCAGCGAAGACATTGGAATGAAATTTAATTTGAATAAATTTGCTAAAGCTACAGTTTTACGTGGATCAATACAAGAAACATCCTCAATTAGCCTAGACCCTGCTGTAACAATGAAAGAATTGATACCAGAAGAAGCTTATAAATACCTAGGTGTAAATGAGAGTGAAAACATTCACCATAAAAAAATGAAAGAAATAGTGCGTAAAGAGTACTATAGAAGGCTACGAATGATATTAAAAACTGAATTAAATTCACAGAATAGAGTTATGGCCATTAATAGCCTTGCAATCCCAGTTGTCCAATATAGCTTCAACATCTTAAACTGGACTCTAAACGACATCAGGCCAATGGATGCTAAAACAAGAAAGCTTCTTTCTAAGCATAGGATGCATCACCCAAAGGTTGATGTAGACCGTCTATACATACCCCGTAAAGAAGGTGGAAGGGGTCTTATTCAGCTGGAATTGTCATACAAGACAACAACTATTGGCTTACTAACATACATAGAAACAACAAAGGATTGGATGATACAATTTGTAAGGCAACATGAAGAAAGAAAGAAAAAATATTCAATAATAAAAGAAGGCAGTAAATACAAACAAGATTTACAGTTAGTAGATTCTGTAGAAAAGCAAAACAGTAGCCAAGAACCAACTATTGCTGCAAAAAATATGAAAATGAAAGCCAAAGATAAAGCCCTTGAAAAGATGAAACAGCGCTGGCAAGACAAACCACTGCATGGCCAATATCCAGAACGCGCCAATAAATCCAATGTTGACAAAGTTAATACTCATCGATGGTTACGTGCATCTGGATTAAAGTCTGAAACTGAAGGCTTTATTCTTGCAGCACAAGACCAAAATCTTTTCACTAGAGACTTTCAGGCAAATATTATGCATAATAATATGGATCCAAAATTCAGGTTTTGTGATAAACACCAAGAAACAATAGACCACCTAATCTCAGGCTGTTCTGTGCTTGCCCTAAACGAATATAAAAATCGCCACGATAGAGTTGGGCAATATTTACATTGGGCAATGTGCAAACATTATGGAAAAGCTGTAGGCAAACACTGGTATGAACATCATCCAGCACCGGTTACAGAAATAGAAGATGTAACCATTCTATGGGATTACACCATCTACACAGACAGAAAAATTGAAGCAAACAGGCCAGACATTATTGTTAAAAACCAGAAGGAGAAAACTTGTCTATTAATTGTCCAGCGGATTGTAACATAGCAATCAAGGAATTTGAAAAACTGTCAAAATATAAAGACCTGGAAATTGTAATAGAAAAAATGTGAAAATTGAAAACAAGAGTTGCGCCAGTGATAGTAGGTGCACTTGGAATGATAAAAAATGGAACAAAACAACACATTGAAAGAATCCCTGGAAACCCCAGCTTAAGAGATATACAAAAAATTGTCTTATTAAGTACAGCCCACACACTAAGGAGAACTTTGTCTATGTAACGCTAGGGATGATGGGGAAGATAGAAAAAACATGAAATGGGGCCATAACAACACGCCACGACCTGCCTTATGTCTTCCAGCAGACTTGTTTCGTAGTGCGACCATAGCAGATATCGAAATATGATGAAAAATGACGTAATAATAATACTGATTGAAGATTTGATTAAAATAATATTATTTTTATGAAGGGAAAAATGTACAGAAAGTGCACTAATTTCGGAAACCTATTTCATTACAAAATTGCTATCGTGGGATAATAGGGAAAATTAAAAGTTTTTGGAAGCTGAATGAGATAAGCTGTCCAAAAGTTAAATTTAATAGGCGTTCATTTTCTCTTTTTTTTTATGCCGGATTGATAAAAAAAAAAAACAGTTATTTTCAGAAGACTTTTATTATGAAAGAAACTTGTTTTAATAACATAATTATTATAACACAACCACTATATTATCGCGCCGATTAACATGGCATTATATATTCATATATACAGAATACAGGAGAAATATCCGACAAATTTTAAACTGTCACCCATGTGGTGCTAGTGAATTTACGCAAGTGGCAGTGGTGTCTTCATTTAATATTTAGATTTTTTTTAATCAACACAAACACTCCTATCAAAACTGAAGAAGGAATATCAATACCAGACTTACCTATAGGCTTAGCAGACTCAAGCCTAGGGCTTCAAAATCTGGGAGATCTCCAGCCAACATGCATAATATTTTTGACATTGTCATAGGCCTTTCTTACACATACTATCATAGCGCATATCTTTCCTTACATTTTAGAATAATTCTGCCTTCAGCCGATAACTCAATACCAGAATTGATTTCTTTATAGATTTTTTAAAATTTTAACATTTTTAAATTTTTTCAATCAAGTACTGTATTTAACAGTAAGATATGTCCTTTACAGGAGGAATTTTTAACTGGGGAATTTTAAACACCCGTCACCATCTTCGGCATTACTCAAATTGTTTAATTTAAAGCTCTTACATTTTTCTCTTGTCGTGAGTAGGGGGAATTCAGAGAGGTTTCACAAGTGAAATGGTTCATGGTCTCTCTTCATCTAAATCCGTTCTTGGCCGCCAAAGAAAAAACAACAAAAACAAAACCTAACCTTTACACATGACCTCACTGTAGAAGATTTTAAAAAATTCAACTTTCTAAAGAATACCAGGAAGTAGCCAGCGGAATTTGTCTACCACAAGGACAGTATATAGTTAGGGTTAGTATATAGTTAATTAAAACTACTAAAACGCGGATCAATCATTCTTTTTGTCCAATTAAATCGTCAAACGACAACAACGAATCTCATTATCTTTAATTTTTATTTTATTAACTGAATACATTTAAGATTCACAATCCATCAAGAAATCTTATAGAAAGACACGTCGAAATGTTCCCTTTTACTGTATGATGATTTTTTAAACACAGCATAGATGTGGCACAAAACCTAAAGTATGAGGCGCCCAATGAGGATCGAACTCACTACTCAGCCATAATTGTTCTAGCAAAATAAGCTTGCTAACGATTAAACTCCGTCGATGTGTCCATCCCATTTTTAACATATGTATATACACCATGGATGTGCGTTGTGGCACAGTGGATATCGGCTCGGAACGAGAAATCGGAGAGCCGAGTTCGAATTCCAGTTGAATTCCTTGCATTCACTTACGCGCAAATACCCTTGGGAAAGGTATTAATCCGTCTCTTCCCTCCAGTTATGGGTTAAATAACAGGACAGATTGGGATCTATAGCCTTGGTCGGCAACCAGTCTACCGCAGAAAGCAATGGCAACCTACTGCGGGATAATTTTCTGCCCAGTCAGTCATGTCTCTTTCGAGACATGATCGCCCAAGCGTGTATCACGTATAGCACTTAACTGACTGATATACACCATAAATTTAAGTCACCTGTGAAACGAAATAGCGTTTTTCAAACACCTGTTATTGAAAAAATAAAAACAAGAACCTTTTCTGCCAACCCTATCTCTATATGAGAGTAAGTCAAAAGTTATCCACACTTTCGCAGTCTAAAAATGCAATTTACAGAGCCTGTGCTACTGTACGAATTGTGGTAGGGCCTTGTAAAGGGTTAAAATAAAAAATAATGTAAAAATATGTATATGTACGTTGAAAGTAAAAACTTATCCGAACTTTCACCATAAGTTATCTTTAGGCTTGTCACACTGCCTTTTTCTGATGCGTACGTATAGTCTGTACTCTTGTCTTCCCGTGATCGAAATTTGAGCTTGATCACACCAGTTTTCTTACTGCTGTTGCAGTGTAAATATGGCCACTCCGCTAGCAGTGCTCACCAAGGCGGAACAAAAATAGTTACCTCCCACTCTGCAGAGAACATACTACCTCATCGATGGTAACTCGCCGGTTAAGAAAAAATAAAGCTGTTTTAAATCTGAATGAGATAAGCTGTCCAAAAGTTAGATTTAATAGGTGTTTATTTTCTCTTTTGGGCTTGCTGAATCTTCTCGTCAGTGATGGAGGTTGACGGGCGTCTTGCTCTTGCTTTGGGTCTCACGGCTACTTTTAAATTTCTTGATCCACATTTCTACACGTTACTTTCGCCGTATTGTGCTAAAAGCCTTCGATGACACACCTTCTGACCAGGGAAATCTTATTAATGCTCTTCACTCCTTTTTGGTGCACACTGTTAGCGGAACGGTCATGCCAACATTGTAACAGCAGCAAAATAATTAAGCTCAAATTTCGATCACATGACCACAGTAATAACAACTAAAAGTACGCATGGGCAGAAATCATTTCGACAAACCTAAAAAAACAAGGGATGAACTTATACACCGTGGATTGAGCGGGTTTACCTACAATATTTTTAATTAAGGTAGTTTCAAGAGGTTTTAAACTAAGCCTTGGGGTCCTGGTCATGACCATAAACTGCATCCGGCAGCATGACCTCTTACTGAGAGGTTGTGAGGAGCATAGAACCACCTCCTAATGGCTGTTATTCTCAGGTAAACCTTGTTAGGGTCCCAGCTATTGGCAAATAGTCAAAACACTATGAAAATATAAAAATACACTTTTATAGAAATATAAATATACAAATCGACTTTTATAGAAATATATACATTTTTGAAGGAAAAATATTACGAACAATACATTTTTGAAGAAAAATTATTACCATATCACGTTGTTGAAGGAAAAAAATCATTCTCAGCAAAACATTTTTGAATAGAAAACTAAAGACATTTTCAATTTTCTAAAATAAAAACAATAAAAGAAAAAAATGTTCATTAAAATGTGACTAAATCAACCTTTTCACTATAACCGAACATTTAAAAAATGCCTTAAAACCACACCTTTTTGGAATTAAATGACCACAGTGGTTGATCTAAACTTATTTATAAATGGAACTTTGTCTCTGTGTGTGTATGTGTGTGTGTCTGTGTGTGTGTGTGTGTGTGTGTATGTGTGTCCGTTACCTATAGACTCCGAAACAGCTCAACCGATTTTCTTGAAAATTTACACATTTGTACTATAAGTGTCTGTAAGTGTTCTTAGCTAGGTTTTGTGTCGAAGTACCCCCGATAAATATCGAAAATCGATAATCGAAAAATTCGGGTTATAGAAGGAGTGGTCCGATTTTAATCAAATTTGATACACTCATAGACACAGACATAAGAAACGATATTCAGAAGTTTCAAGGTTGTAGTTCTTACAATAGTGCAGAAAATCGATAATATATATATATAAAAGGCAAGATGTTTGTGTGTGTCTGTTTATCTGCCTGTATTTCTGTATTTTTTCAGCCCTCTTATTTTAGTTTTTGCTTCTGGGTTTGGCTCTACTGTACTTCTTAGTCTTAGCCATGATACCTGTTGGGACGCCCGCGCCTATTCGGCTATAATGGACTATTCCATTACTATGTAAAGTAATGGTGGCATCTACGTAAGAGAGTGTGTGCCGAGCAGCCGATCGACAAGTCAGTCGTAGACTTCCGGTGACGACCCGGAAGTACCCATTGCTCATACTACGTCTTACGACGGTTGAGAAGATTAACCTTTATTCTTGTATTGGATACTAATAACCTTTGTAAATACTATTTTCACGGAATACAACAATTAACCTATTCCTGTTGTTGAGTTATTTATTCTTACTCACGACATAACAATACCATTTACTCAGATGAGATATAATGTTAGCTATCAAGAGGTAGTAGAACTATAACACTCGTTCTCTTTAACTGTTCTTTAGTTGAAGCCATGTGCCAGACTAAACTAAACTTTAAAAATTCCTCCGATTTTCCCGATAATGACGTGACCTATATCAGCATTCCTGTGACGTATAAGCTCTGTGTTACATTATTTGTCCATCGGCGTCAGTTTGTAATTATTATTTCTTTATTGCATTGTAATTTCAACGCCAGAGGGCGTTTCACAAAAGAACATAAAAAAGGAAGACGAAATGAGGTGATATGCTTTGTTTTTTTATTTTTATTAATAAAAGGAACAGTCATGTGATTATGGTTTCCCATACTATTTGAACGCACACAATACTTATAGGCAGCCTTTATTAGATACATTCCTAAAAAAATGAGGGCATTTTTTTTAAAGTCTTTCCTATTATTTGAAGGTTTTTCCCATGTGAGATTTTAAATCTATGAATATGTATTTATATCGATAAATGGCCACCGCAAGGGAGATAACTGGCGTAAAGTATAGCATTATAGTAATTTTAGGCTATTAAAAAACAAACTACCAAATAAAGTATTATATAGTCATATCTTTTGAGTAATTTTTATTGTTTTTAATATTCGAGGTCGAACTTCTTCTATTAAAGCAATCAAAAATCATTTACAATTATTTTCTAATTTTAAAATCTCACAAAATTTTTTCAGCGCCACAAATAATCTAAATAATTATAATGAAATAAATCAAATTTACAAGCCGCTTCTTCTTCTATGTGCCTTATCCCTTCAGGAGGTGGGCGATCATGGCCTTCCACTTTTCCCTATCCCTGGTTGCTCTGAGCACGCCTTCTCCTGTTACATCATGCAATCCTCGTTCCCTCATCCACCTGATTTGGTCCTTCAAATATGTTATCCGTTGCTTTCCCTGTTTCTTTTTCCCCTCTATCTGGCCTGTTAGTATCAGATTCTCCAAGCCCTTCTTCATCATTTGGTGTCCCAGGAACTTCAGCTGTCTCTTCCTGATGCTCAGTATTAATTTCCTTTTTGTTTCCATCATTTCCAAGACCTCATCATTGCTCACATGCTCGATCCATGATAATCGCAGCATCCTTCTGTAGAACCACATTTCAGTTGCTTCAAGTTTTTCCTTTATCTTTGATGGTATTGTGCAGCATAAATTCCAACGATACAATAAAAAACATCAAAGCTCCGATAACATGATGCTGTCTACGAATGAAAATGCCAAGCTGGCTTCTTCATGAGCAATTCAAAAATATGCTCTAGTTTCCTTCAAACAATTGTTTCACACTGTTAAACATTGTACTTACCTAACATTGGTAATAGTAATATTAACCGTATCCTTATAAGAAAAAATTCGACTTTCATTGGCAGCCTCTATATGAATTTGTTCAAATTCTTTTAAGAAAAAACTCAAAAACTTAGAACCTATTATTATACTAACTAAACAAATTTCTTTACATAAAATAGTGTATATAATGCATTTAATATATATATATATATATATATATATATATATATATGCGGTGTAGATATAGATGAATCCAAAAGAGTGTCCAGTACATAAAGTGGTAGGATAACTCTCTAGGAGACCTCTAAATATATATGTATATAAATACGTACAGAGCAAATATATGTAAAAATTAAGACAGACACGTTATTTCATGGTTAAGGGGAAGTATGGGGCCAATTTCAGGCGAAACATCTTCAGCTTCCGTATTTATTGCACAGAAGATTTTACACATATGTTAAACACTCTCGGTTGCTGGTGAGTGTTTAGATTGTGTACATAATACGCTAAAATTAATCTTCCTCCACCGAGCGCCCATAGCTTAGGTCGGGTTTAAGTTCTGCTTAGAACAAATGGGATGTCTAACCGGACTGATGAGTTGTATGATATGCGGATGACTATATATATATATACACTACCGGCTATAATTATTAGGCACCACAAGTGTTTTAAAAAACTGATGTATTTCATCTGTTGAGATCTGTTCTAATCGCCATCTGCTTGCACCATATTAGAATTTGGGGGCTAATTGTGCTTAGTCTGTGTCAATATCTTCAACTTTCAATAAATTTTTAATTGGACAAATAAAACAAATTATTTTGTAATATATATATATATATATATATATATATATATATAGTCATCCGCAGACAGATCTGTTTCGCTGTATCACAGAATGAGCGATGCGTACATGCCAGAGTATCTACTGTTTTTCAAAGTCTACCATTCTTCCAGAGTGCTCAATCAGGGTGTGAGAGCGTATATATATATATATATATATATATATATATATATAGACTCTGGAAATTTAGATTGGGATTGGAAAAGGTGTGTTTATGAGCGTAGTAATATTTTTTAAATTATTCATTCGAAATTCCAAAGTAAACTTGATAATTCTTTTTGTTATTTATAGGGAGATATTGGCTTGGTAGTTTACTTGGATAGACGTATATTTGCCTTCCACCATACAGTTGTTGGCCGACCTACAGTTGCAATATGGTAAAATAGCAGTTTTGGCATTAGCCCTATCTAAAGATTTTGTGTAGGGGATTATTGCCGGCATGGAAATCATTGTTTACCAATTTCAGAAATTATTTCCTTTTATTGATGTTAAATTCTCTATAAAATTGGGGGTTAAACCATATTACTTTTCTGTTTCTACGTATATTTCTCGTGCTAGATTGCTCAGAATTAACAAATGGTTTTAAATATACTAATCTATTCTTGAAGCCACTTTCCTGGATGACTTTATTATATATTTTTTTATTTTCATTGAAAATGTTTAGGTTTGGAGATAATCGGGTAATTCTAGTGTTAACAATGTTGGTTATTTGTTTTATAATGGCATTAGGGCTGTTGGAATTAGCATTAATCTAACTGGGGGGTATCATTTTCTTGAGGCAAGGTTTATAGGAACCGTCATTAAGATTAAGGGTTATGCCTAAATACTTGACTATTTTTAGACTAGAAGAAACTTCAATTTTAAATCTTAGAAATTTAAGAACCCCAATGTTTGTTATGAATTCTATTAATTAAGAGCCCATTGCAATTAAGGATGAATATAATGTTGTCACCAGGGTATAAGCCGATTTGTTTAGGTTTTACAATTTCACTTAAGATATCTAATATATAAATATCTACTAGATCAGCAAGGTCGAATCATATGCCCCTATAGGGACATCAAATCTATCGTAGGGACCTTTGGTCCAGTTAGAATGGTTAAATGAAAGAAGCGAATTTCTAGCTTCTAGCATAATTTTAATTTCTCTATCGGTGATCTCTACATGATTTATTGCAGAGTTAATGCAAAACTCTAGGAGGTTCTTAGAGATAGATTTAATTTAAGGAAATAATTTGTTGCTTTTTCTTTCATCTTGGTGAACCAAATAATGGTAGAGGAAAAGTCCTTTCAGAGATTGAAGTGAAAAACGTATTGTAGCTCCTCGGGTATTCTTTTAATGATTTCTCTAGAGAATAACCCTAAATCACTTTTTGTGGGATTAATTCACCTAGTAGGTAATTTATTAGGGAAATTAAGTTTGTGTTCCCTGAATAAAATGTAAGCGTTCTTGGTAGTGATCACTCCTATCTTATCAGTAATATTTAAACACCTAGCTAAATTGACCGTATCCCTTTTCTGTTTTGGATATTGTGTTGTTGAATCTATCCACTTTGTAATTACTGGTAATTTCATTTTTTAAGGAGATTGATGTAGTGGGGAGCCGAGTTCGAATTCCAGCTGAATTCATTGCATTCACTTACGCGCAAATACCCTTGGGGAATATATTAATCCGTCTCTTCCCTCCAGTTATGGATTAAATAACAGGACAGATTGGGTTCTATAGCCTTGGTCGGCAACCAGTCTACCGCAAAAAGCAATGGCAACCTACTTATAATCTTCTACCCAGTCTTTCGAGACATGATCGCCCAAGCGTGTATCACGTATGGCACTTAACTGACTAACTGATGTAGTGGAGTGGTTAGTTTTTGTAATGTTTTTAGATTTGTCAGACTTAATCTAATCCTTAGAATTTCTTATCTTGTTAATGTCTTTTTAATTAATGTTTGAAGTTAGAGAACTCGCGTAATTTTACATTGGGAATTAGGTTGAATAAGTCGTTCTTGAAGGAATCAAGGAATTTACAAAGCGGTGAATTTCTTTGTGTTGTCATAATATACGTTTTCGCTTGGTGTTACGAAGTATCAGATCATTTTAGGTGGAAATAGGCTTCCATCATAATCTATCTAAACTTATTTATAATTGGAACATTGTTTGTGTGTGTATTACCATCAAGTCACTTTCTTTAGGATATATACAATACCAGCCATAATTATTAGGCCACCTCATTTTTTTAAAAGAAATTATGTATTTCATACTATTTTTAGTATTTATTGCCAAGTAGATGATTCTAAATGAAAATAGAATGATTATTTTTTAATACTGCAAAATAATATGTGTATCTAATGAACTGTTCTGGTGTCCATTTTTTGTGATCTCTTCCCTATTCTAGTCTCTTCTTCTTATTGGCTGGCCGAAGCAAAGGCTTTCTGGCTGCCTTGTAAAATTTTGCAAAGAAATAATAATAAAAGAACCATTTTATTTTCATTTAGAATTATCCACTTCGCAATAAATCCTAAAAATAGTATGAAATACATAATTTTTTTAAAAAACTGGGTGGCCTAATAATTATGGCCGGTAGTATATATATATCATTTAAACGTTATTTTACTGAATACACATATTTGAGTAGATGGTATATATATATATATATATATATATATGGTATATATATATATGTATATATATATTAATAATATATATATATATATATATATATATAATATTAATAATAATAATAATAATAATAATAATAATAATAATAATATGACTTCAAACAAATATTAATAACAATACCCACAAAAATTAAGCTTAAGCCTGCCCGCATATTTTCCAAATAAGAAGTTGCTTCATTCTGATTGTTCCAGATTACATATACAATAATACCTCCCTGATTAAAGGGGCCACGCTCGTTTTCAGACTTTTAAACCATTCATTTAAGAACCATCACATCACTTGAAAAGATACAAACGTGTTGAAACAAAATGGCTACTTTTGTAGTTATATTGTAACATATCCATGTTATAATTTATGAATAAATAATATTATTAGCTCTAATTTTGTATTGAGCACTTTTCTTAAAAATAGTATTTCTTTTGACAAGGAATATTTTTCCAACAATACTTGTATATATATATATATATATATATATATATATATATATTAAATAGTATATTTATTATCGTCTACTGGCTTGAATATTTTTAATTTTAGCCAGCGTCCACCTTATCAGAAGAAATGCGATGTTCTTATAGTGACTCACCTACATTCAAGCAGAGCTGGTTAGTGCCTTTAAGTAAAATGCTTATCGTGATAGATTCTTGATGATATTTCATGATCCGTTTGTTAGTAGGGTTATCCAAACCCTGTTTTGTAGAAGCCTTCTCTATTTTTATCTGTTTGGCAAAATTAATACTATCCTGTCGTTTATACTTCAAGTAAGCTGAGCACATGTGAAAGACAATTTTAGAGAGTACACGTTATCTGGCATAATCACCATTTTAAACGAAGTCACTAATCTGAATAATAAGCTCACTAGAGCCGATAGATTTAATACACATTGCTTAAAAATGGAAAGTCTTTTTAAAAAACGAATTATCAGCTATAATTTTTCAAATTATAAACATCACGGATTTAAAATAAATCAATTATTTCTTAATATATAAGTATATATATATATATATATATATATATATATATAAGCGTCTTAAGATGGGAAATTCAATTTTACTGTCTGGCAGTCTTTAATTGGTTGAAACTGAAGTAAGTTGGATTTTCTAAATATTTTGTCTTAAATTGATTTACATTTTATTTTTCTCCTAAAAACTGCAATAAGCGCTTATTTCTTAATTTAAACGTTTTTAACAAATATTGTCTATTTAATTGTTCGAGTTTTTGAATCACACACTCACACACACACAAACCCACACACACATATATGTATACATCATATACATATATATATATATATATATATATATATATATAGGAATTAAATAACAACAAGCAAAACTATTCTTAACCGACCCGTTTCGTCCTCAGGTCGACTTTATCAAGATAATGAAGTACCCCTCAGGGCGAAACGCTTCGACTAAGAATAGGTTTTCATTTTTCTTTTTATTCATTCTTACTCCCAGTGTTAATTTATCTGAAAATAATTTACGTACAAATACACACGCACACACACACACGCACGGTTATACGCACACACTCACAGGCACACACACTCACACGCACACATACACACACGCGCACATATATATATATATGCATACAAATCATATGAATAAAAGCTAAAGCTTAAAATATAAAATAAATCGAGAGTTCAGTATCAAAGTCGACAAAGACTTAATGTAATATAATAATATCAATATAACAAAATGCAAAATATAATAACAATATGACTATTAAATATATATTTAATAATATTAATGTAACAATATCAAAATCTTTTACTCAGTCGTTCATGTAATAATTATGTAAGTTCAAGACTAAATCAATTGGTAAACTTTTGTTAAAGTCTCTTGTTTGAATAGTGACTTCACTTCTCACAGTGTGTCACAATACATTTTGCCTTGGATTTAGCAAGTTATGAAACCTGCTTAGAAATAATGTTTCTTATATAAAATTGCAATAACACTTTCACTATCACAGATACAAAGAGTAAAACAACATTGGATAGTTCAAGTTTTCTTCTACAAAACACTATTTTTTCATATAGTCCCCACCATTGTCTATTAGATAAGGTGGAATTTTAAACCGTAGGCAGTGCCGTGCTTAGCAATATCTCGGTACCTACCGCAGAATGCAACTAGCGTTCCCCACTCCGTCCCGAAAAGACTGAACCTACAATAAATGGTACTTTAAACAAAATAACATACTCTCGGAACTCAGATATTCCGTGATCACGAAAAAAACGGAAGAAATCGCGGAATTGGCGTTTTCAAGCTATACACTACGAACGTTTTCACAACTTTTAGTTACTTTTTATGGATGTTGAAAAAGATATCTATAATCTATTTCTCTCTGAAGTTCTTTTTTTTAATTACAAATGATTTTGCGGCCTCTTCGGGGCCCGGAAGGATTCAATCAAATATTATATATATATATATATATATATATATATATATATATATATATATATATATATGTTTACTGTGTGTTAATATTTACTCTTTGATAATGGCTTATGTGAGCCGAAAGCTTAGACCCGATAAAAAACTCAACAATTACTGTGATTTTTTGTTGTCTTTCAACGACATCACCATCAAGTATATCAGACGGTATGAACGGATCCTACACAAAATTAATAGACAGAACTTGTCTATATTATTCAATGAAACCTGCATTAATATATATATATATATATATATATATATATATAAAGAAAGAAAGAAAGAAAGAAAGAAAGAAAGAAAGAGAGACCGAGACGGGTTGATAGATGTCTATTTAAACATACAAGTATAATAATAATTTTCCAGCGAATCCTAATAATTATTTGGGTAATTTTTTAATTGCAATAGATCTGCGGAGTCAAGGAGTCTTTCGGCTTCCCTTGGCCTTGCGGGTCCTAGGAAACTTGTGGCTCCACATCAATTGCGGGGTCCCTAAGCACGTCTCTGACCGTAGGATTGCACTCAATTTCAAAGTTGAAGTTTCACATGAGAAATAACGACATGAAGTATTTTTGTTTTTAAATCTTTGTATTTTTGGAGAAAATGAGTTTTAAAAAGTCTTTACGTTCAAAAACCTATCTTTGGAATTTAATTCCGGCTAACAATTAAAGCCTTACAGCTCACCCTTTAAAATTTAAAATTTACTGAAGTTTTATAAAATTTATATGAACAACATGTACGGCACATATAAGTAAATCTTTCTGTCATTAAATAAGGCCTTCATTAATTTGAAATGGAAAATATATTATTTAGCCATACTGTGATATATGTTATACATTGAAGTAGTTTTAGTGTAATTTAAACAGTGCAAGTTTAAAACATTTTTTCTTATAATTCGAGCTAAGCAGATTTATATTTTCTTTTATCTATTTTTGTTTTTAATAAATTTTGATTAACAAATAATCCAATAAATGTTATTCATGGAATACCGTTTTTTGTTGTTTTTTTGTTGTTGTTTTTTTGTAATCTTTTACAATTTTTAAAACAGTTTTTACTCATCAAATACATTTATAAAAATTGAAGATTTTGCTTGTGGTGATCCATAATTAGAATTCGTATTTGAATATGTTTTCCATTCGATATATCTAATACAAAAAATATTAAGTTTATTTGGTTTTATTCTTGAAATATTTAAATTTTGAAGTCAATTTGTAGTCAAAAATCTGCGGAAATTATATATTTCTGTACATTTTTCAGGCAATCTTTAAAACTAAACGCTGAAAAAAATGTCACATGAAACTTCACATCGTGTGCAATGTTTATTTTGTAAACAAGAGTGAAAAATCAATCTGTCCTATTGTCTATGCACATTCGTTTTATTTTATCCAGTGTCTCCCAGAACGTGTCGTGTCACAAATATCACTCCTGCCACCACAAAAAAGCTTCACCGACCGCTCAACTGTGCACGCATCAATGTTTCTTTGTAAATTATTCAGTAAGCGCCGATGAATGTCAATAGCCGCAATTTTTCTGCTTGGAGGAATTCATTAATATGTCTCCGCTTCGTACGTACTTTCATCTTGATCGCAATTTTACCTGTTAACAGAAACCAACGAAAAGAGAATTGTGGTTTATTCTCCACCTTTAAAAGAGCGAGATCAGGACGAAAATGTATGACCGTTGCCACAACTGTTCAAGAGTTTCTATGTCTTCACTTTCCAGTCTTAAGACTGCCTAAAATATCCCCCCCCCCCAAATCACTTCCCCACAAACGAAAGGTTACAAGCTTCTCATCAGCTGATTGCTTTTCCATAGAAAATATTCAGACGGGTAATTCTCTATAGCTTTACCAAGTCTAACCCATACGGCTAAGACCGACACAATATCTCAGGGCGTACGCTAAGGCAAACCTCTTCATACTCTTTGTATTCCATTAGTAAGAAATAATTTCGACTGGAAAAGCTTATTCCCAGGAATCGACTCCCAAGAGTATGCTTTCGCGGTCACTACAATCGTGACCTGTTCCAATCCAGGGTTAACCTTTATCTTTCTGACATGTCATCAGAAATTTTACCTTCTACGTCTTAAGTTTACAGCTCAGAAAACAACCTTTTTCAGTAACCGACTTCTTTGAGTGCCTTTTGGGACTTCTGTTTAGTGAATATATAAGTTTATTTATAAATGGAACTTTGTCTGTCTGTGTGTATGTGTGTGTGTCTGTGTGTGTGTGTGTCCGTTAACTATAGACTCCGAAACAGCTTGAAAATTTACACAGTTGTACTATAAGCGTCTGCGAGTGTTATTAGCTAGGTTTTGTGTCGAGGTACCCCCGATAAATATCGGAAATCGATAATCGAAAAATTCGGGTTATACAAGGAGTGGTCCGATTTTAATCAAATTTGATACACTCATAGACAAAGGCAAAATAAACGATATTCAAAAGTTTCAAGGTTGCAGTTCTTACAATAGTGCAGAAAATCGATAATATATATATATATATATATAAAAGACAAGATGTTTGTGTGTGTGTCTGTTTATCTGCTTGTATGTCTGTATTTTTTTAGCCCTTTTATTTTAGTTTTTGCTTCGGATTTGGCTCTAGGTAGGTATAATTGTAGTTCTTAGTCTCAGCCATGATACCTTTTACTCAGAGGACTTATTTAACCTTCAAAATTCAGTTTACGACGAAAAACACTTATTTGATATTGATACCAGGAATCAAAATTTGACTTACATCCATTCATTTTTCTTTCAGTCTGCGGTTTCGTTTTAACTGGAAACAACTATTGCTTTTTAGTCTTTCGTGCCAACGTCCAAAGAGTCTGAGCTCCAGGACCATGGATTAGTTTTAAAGCTTTCATTACACTCGGGCAACACCAGGCTATACTGCTAGTTACAAAATAATACAATTACAAGAACCTTAATTGAAGGTCTTCCGGGTCAACACCCACTTCTGTTTCTAAATATATACACATATGTTGGTTTAATTAACTCCTGCTATTTAACTCACAAGGTCAATGCAAAACATTTTCTGACATAAGACATCACTGAATAAATCCCGGACATAACTAATAGAACAACAACTTTTAGGCAAAATTTGACTTTATTCATCAACATAGTCTCCTTCTAGGGTGACATACTGATTCCACTTCGATTTGTCTTTGGCCTCAAAATACACGTCAGTTTCCGATATCACTTCTTCGAAGAAACCAAATCTCTTTCCCTGGATCATTCTTTTGGGGTCTAAAGACAACCAGTAGTCGCTGGGGGCCAAATCTGGAAAATAGGGTGTATGCGGAGGCAATTCGAAATGCAGCTAATGTAGATTTGTCATTGTTGCGATAAACTTGTGACCCGGTGCGTTGTCGGGGTGAAAGATCACATTTTTTCTCTATTTGCGGCCGTTTTTGGCGATTTATTATAGGTTTATTATAGGTTTATTATAGGTTTAACTCCTCTGCTATCTCATGCAACTTCAATTTACGATTGACCAAAACGGGTTTGTGGACTTTTTAGATGTTTTTCGGAAGAACGGTCGATACTGGGTGTCCTGGGCGTTCAGCTTCATTTGTGTCTGTATCAGCGCATTTAAAGTCAGCATACCACCTCTTAACCGTTGTTTCCGACAAAGCAGAGTCCGAATAACGCTTATGAAACCATTGCTTTGCTTGAACAGTATTTTTTCCATCAGAAAGCAATGCTTTATCAACAAACGAAATTCAGATTTTTCCATTGTTTAAATAAATTGCAACAATAGCTTCACTCAAATAACTGTCAATTGTAAACTAATAATCCGATTAGCCCAAATTTTGCGACGTGCCGTTTGAAGATTAGTTCTTCATAAAAAATAATATAGATTTTTTATTAGTAGCAACATCTATATTCCCGGCCCGGGACTTATTGAGTGACTTGTTAAGAGTTTACCTAATATGCAAAATGCGCAAGCTCTATGATTAACATAAGCCAGAAAGAAAGATTAAACAAAAAAGAGGGAAAATATTAAGTAAACTGTTATAGGGACTTACCTATATGACACCTGAATTCGTCCAAACTATACATAATTAGCAGTTCTGCTTTGTAGAGAGTGAGAGTGTGAGAGCTGAACCTATTCCAGCAGATAACTCCGAGAGCCAGACAAATCGTCACGCTATTAATCGCTCTTTGGTATATGTTTGAACTACTGTCGTTGTAATGTATCTGTTTAACTGTATTCCGTTTTGTGTTTTCCTTTCTGGCTTCTGCGTAGAAATTGTCAATATCGGTTCAACATTGAACGCACGAAATTCTATTTTCGTCACACTTTGTTCTAGTAAACAGTACTTGGTCTTCAAGAAAAGGAAACCGAACGAAAAAAATGTGTAACTAACTAACACTAAACTTGAATCCGAGCCGCGAAACAACGAGTATTCATGTTTTTCGAGAAAAAAGAGCGCTTGTGATTCTCTGAGTGAGTGAAAAGAATTAAAGTTATTCACTTTCAGTTAATTGTGATTTCGTTACTGAGTCCGTAAGAAATTAAAGGTGATTTTTGTTATTCAAAGGAAAAGAAAAGCTTTCATTTGAATTTAATTAGTATTCGGACAAACATGGATGAATTTAAAAGCACCATGCTCAAAATTCTTAAGTTCCAACTTGAACAGCAAAACCAACGGGAACTTAAATGGCAAGAAAAGCAACTTGAAATTCAAAAGCTAACGGCGAAAGTACAACTTGAATTTAAAAAGCAAACTGGAAAATAACGGCTTGAATTTTAAAAACAAACTGAACTCAGACATCAGAAACTTGAAGAGATTCTACTTCAAACTCAACAAGAGCAAAGAAACATGATTGAAGTGGCGAACTGGGGACAATCGGGAAAGTGTTCGAGGCTATAATAAATGCTGAAATAGTTCATCATCTCACCGCCCACAAACTGTTCTCCGACAGGCAATATGGATTCCGATTTGACAGGTCCACAGCCGACCTGCTAACTACTGTAACGGAGTACATGCTACAGGCCCTTGATGAGTCTGACGAGGCTCGCGCGGTTGCTCTGGATATCTCCAAGGCTTTCGACAGGGTTTAGCACCCTGGCCTCCTATGCAAACTACGCGGTTATGGTATTACCGGTCGCCTGCTTGACCTAATCCAATCTTTCTTAAATAACCGCAAAATGAAGGTCGTTCTGAATGGGCGTGCCTCTTCGTCCTACAGCACGAATGCTGGTGTCCCACAAGGCTCTATCCTGGGCCCAACGCTCTTCCTTATTTTCATCAACGACCTCCCAGATGAGATCAAGTCCCAAGTAGGCATCTACGCAGATGACACTACAATATACTCCCGCTCCAGTAAGAAACCTGTCGTGGCGGACAGACATAATCTCGCTGCTGACCTTGAGCGGGATCTACACTCTGTGGTGAACTGGGGCAAGAAGTGGCTTGTCAACTTCAATTCATCTAAGACCAAGCTGTTGTTCGTCAACCATTACAGGCAACCTCTTCTGCCTCCCATAAGCATGGACCAGATGATTCTCCCGGAGAGTAATACACTACGCCTCCTCGGACTTACCCTGTCCTCAGACCTCAAATGGAACCACTATATTGAATCCATAGCAAAATCTACTGCTAAGAAGATTGGGTCACTATGTCGATCCAGGATGTTTTTTCCACCTGAATCCATCCTGCATATATACAAGTCAACCATCCGTCCGTGCATGGAGTACTGCTGCCATTTATGGTCAGGTGCCCCTGCCGTTCTCCTCAGTGTTCTTGACAAGCTCCAAAGGAGAGTCTGTAATGTGATAGGTACTGATCTGGCGACTCGTCTGCAGCCACTTTCCCATCGTCGAAATGTGGCCTCCCTCTGTCTCTTCTATAAATACTTTCATGGCTTCTGCTCGGATGAGCTTAAGTCACTGATGCCTCCTCAACAGGTGTTTACCCGTTCAACCAGACTGGCAACTGGGTCCCACCCATTCACAGTCAGGTTAGCCAAACGCAGACGATAATTCTACTCCTGCAGCTTCCTCTCTCGCACTTCCCACCTGTGGAACTCACTCCCGTATTCTTGCTTTCCTGACGGCTACGACCTCCAGAAATTTAAAAGCAAAGTTAATACTCACCTACTAACCACTGGCCTCTAGCTCTCTCCCCTCCCCTGTATAACCTTCCCTTTCTCTCCGCCCATGTACCTGTCATTGCACCCGCTTTCTCAGCTTTCTATTGTTCCTTTCTAACTAGCTTGTACTCCTCACTCTTTTCTAATTAATCTTTTTACATTTATGTAACCCCCTGCACATCAGTGGCGTTTCTGCCTTGCTCGGGGTGAAATGATTAAAAAAAAAAAAAAAAAAAAAAAAATTAGTGAAAACGAACATGCGTTTTCACAAAACACGACTGGGGCGCAACAGATGCTTTTACTTATTCTTCGGACGAGGATATAACCTTCGCGTCTTATTTTAGAAGATTGCATAAGTTGGTCGGACTCTAAAAAAGTTTGCCTTCTTCTTCGAAAACAGAGCACTACAGTGCACACCAAATTTATGAATTATATTTCGCCCAATAAAACAAGAGAATTCACATTCATTGAAGCGGTTTAATTTTTAACAGAAATTTTTAGTCCTAAAACTTCACTCTATCATAAGAGATAGAAATGCATGAAGTTAATCAGTAAGAATTGTGACTATTACACTACGTTCGCGTCGGTCATGAACAAGCATAACGACGAGTTCAAACTTTCAGAATTGAGTGCAGATAATTTCAAGTGTTTGATATTTTCTCAGAGACTGGCTAAAGACGCTGAAATTAGACATAAAGTTTTAAATAAATTGGAAAATAAGCCAAACCTTATTCTTCAACAAATAACGGAAGAGTGTCAGAGATTCGTTAGTGTACGCCAAGATTCGAAAACTACCAAGAAATCTTGCATAGCTCATATAAGAAATGCATGCCGAATGAAAAAAACAAATTGTTTCTTCCCATATATCAAATCAATAAAAGAACAAACAAAACAATTTGATTACTAACCCGTGTTTCGGTTGTGGATTATTACATTGGTATAATGATTGCACTTACCGGACAAAATGCCTAAATTGTAGTCGTGTCTGATACAAGAGGTCACATTGTCGACCTAGAAAAAAGGTTAATAGTTACGTAAAAGAACACAAAAGAGATGACTAAGACAGGTTAAACATTAAGAATTGCGTGCAAGTGCAAATCCTAAAAAATGTTAAACCGCAGTTGGATTCTGGTTCAGAATTAATAATCAAAAATCTACACACTTAGAAAATTTTGGAAAACCAACCTTGCTAAGGACTAATAAAATGACCAAGTTCGTGACAAGGGAAACAGTCAAGTTTACGGTAGAACTTATCACGAATGTAACATTTCAAGGAAGAACGTTAAAACTAAAGACATTTGTATTAAAATATACAAAAAGTTTATATGAAAATTGAAATAGAAAAAATATGGAAATTGAAAACAAGAGTTGTACCAGTGATAGTAGGTGCACTTGGAATGATAAAAAAATGGAACAAAACAACACATTGAAAGAATCCCTGGAAACCCCAGCTTAAGAGATATACAAAAAATTGTCTTATTAAGTACAGCCCACACGCTAAGGAGAACTTTGTCTGGTTAGGGATGATGGGGAAGATAGAGAAAACATGAACTGGAGCCATAACAACACGCCACGACCTGCCTTAGGTCTTCCCGCAGACTTGGTTGGTAGTGCGACCATAGCAGAAATCGAAATATGATGAAAAATGAAATAATAACAATAATAACAATAACAATAATAATAATAATTATTATTATTATGTCATTTTCATCATATTTCAATTTCTGCTATGTTCAGCTATGTAAAGTCACACATTTATTCGCCTAAATAGACTCAACTTGAGACTCGAAACACGTGTAGCGTCACAAATACCATTGTGGACACTTAATATATTATACAAAACGCACGTAATATTTATAATGGTAACAATAAATCTGCCCTTTAACCAAAACGTGCACCGTTTCTTGCACTTTTTTCTTATATATATATATATATATATATATATATATATATAGTGTATCAAGGCTGCAGATAATTTTCTAGACATATACTGTTAAATATAGGAGACAATGAATGTCTATTATGTTTAATCATGTGCCGTTCTAAACATCGTATCTTGGCTTTAATTTCAGGTGAAAATAAAGACAAAAATTCTCCAACATTTGGATAATTTTTTTATTAAGTTGGTCCTAAGCTTTCGGCTCACTTGAGCCATCTTCAGAGAGTTTACAAGGACGTTAACATAAAAATATCCACCATCAGCGACGATTTTGTCTTGTGTTGACATAAAACTTTGCTAGGCAACAGTTACCAAAAATAGCAAAAGTAGTTCGTAAATTTGTAATGCGCTTCTATGACGTCACACCGCGTGAGAGCTCGAAATGATAACAGAACCATATATTTAATTGCAATGTAATGTGTTATGACCAGATTTAAACGTGATTTTATTAAGTATGGGTTTAGAATATATATATATATATATATATATATATATATATATATACATATATACATACATATATATATATATATATATATATATATATGAGTTGAATATATGGATCAGATTCCGACATGCTACAATAAAGAAAGAATTGCAAATAGGAAACCTATCTCAATCTAACAGAGGTACTTCCACTAAATCACGAAGAAAACTGCATAGTTACTTTTAAACTGAATTTTTGAAAATGAAAAATTTTTTTTGAAACTTTTATTTTAGTTTTAATTGAAAGCTAAATCATTGCATTTACTATTTTCAGTAAGCAAAATACTCTGGTTTATTTCAATCAGAAATTATATTGACTGGAATATAAATGTTTGAGATTATTTTTCAATTTTTGAATGTTTCCGTCATTTTTGATCGATCGACACATTTGTAAACAAAAGTTAATTCTCGGTTTTCAAAATCTTCCAGAATAAAATATACATCGGCGACACATTATTTTTTGAAAATTAACAACTTTTATGCTAAATTGATATGATTTACACAAGTATTACTTATTTATAGCGTGAAATTTAGAATAAAGCTATTTCTTAATCACCGATTTGAACTTTTGACCTGTCTGCGCCGTAAATCAGGAACTTTTTGACAGGTTCTTGATTAGAGATGAAAATGTCAGTCAGTTAAGTGCCATACGTGATAAACGCTTGGGCGATCATGTCTCGAAAGAGACATGACTGACTGGGCAGAAGATTATCCCGCAGTAGGTTGCCATTGCTTTCTGCAGTAGACTGGTTGCCGACCAAGGCTATAGAACCCAATCTGTCCTGTTATTTAACCCATAACTGGAAGGAAGAGACGGATTAATACCTTTCCCAAGGTTATTTGCGCGTAAGTGAATGCAATGAATTCAGCTGGAATACGAACTCGGCTCCCCGAATTCTCGTTCCGAGTCGATATCCACTGCACCACAACGCACATCCTTATGATGAAAATGTATGGCGCCTATAAGAGACAAAATTGTATCAATTTATTTTCGAGTGAGAGGAAACTCTGACCTTTAATTAGCACAAAGAAATTACCATACAAAAAAAAAAAAATCATTAAATGCACAATCAAATCTCAAACTTTTATATTCCAATTGATATAATTTCTGTTTAAAATAAACCAGAGTATTTTGCTTACTGAAAATAGTAAATTTAATCATTTAGCTTTAAATTAAAACTAAAAACCATTTTTAAAATTTCAGTTTAAAAGTAACTATGCAGTTTTTTTTGCGATTTACTAGAGGTCCCTAGCATAGAATCGTTGTGATTTAATGTTAGATATTGCACACTTTAACGTCTAAAATATTTTTCACATATTTAAAAACTATCTGTACTCGGCCACGCGTTGCTGTAGTTCAGTTTGGTTAAATGAAAAAAAGAAGAAATTTATTTACTAAACTAATGAAATAAATGGGATATCGATAATAATTCGTTGAAAAAGAATGAATTTTTGTTTAAAAAAAGGAAGGGATTTCTGTTGTTTACGCCCACCAAAATAGAAATAATAATAATAAAAGGTTTCGTTTACTTTAAATGTGCAGTTTTTTTCTGTTTTCTATGTAATAACAAAGTTGTCTGTAAACGCGTCTGTATTGAAAATGAAAGTTTTTTTTATTCGGCTTTCATCGGCTCTAATAGATTTGCAAAATATGTATTGTTAATATTGTAATATTTTTTAGTATAAGGTATATAAAAACACGATCGTATTCGATTAAATTGCTATAGTAAAATTTCAAAACATTGGAGCAGCCATTTTCTAGATTAGCGGATAGTAACAAAGCGACAAGTACATTTTTATTTATATAGATTATACATTGCTTTAACACATATGACACGTGTATTAAGTACACACACACACACACACACACATATATAGACGTATATTAACTAACGTTACCGTCCAACATACCCTTAAACACGCATGCGTGTCAACACGAACATACACATGCATTGTTAATACACTTTACCATTCAAAAATATTCACACACATATATTTAAAAATTATCTTTAATACAAGTAATACATGTCTTACCGATAAGAACTAACGACAAATGACAACATACCAGTAGTTAATATTGTTTTTCATTTTTTTCTCTCAGTCTCTGAAGAAGCTTTAATAAAATTTAAGCATGTTGGATTGAGATACGTTTCTTATTTGTTCTTTTTCCTTATTATATATATATATATATATATATATATATATATATATATAGATACACACACACATACACACACACACACACACACACACACGCATATATATATATATATATATATATATATACACTACTAGGCATAATTATTAGATATAAATATATTTATAAAATATTATCATGTTTTAAAAAAATGATGTATTTTTAGTATTTATTGCCAAGGTAATAATTGTAAATGAAAAGAGAACGGTACTTTTGGTAATACTGCAGAGTAACATGTGCATCGAATGAATTTATAAATATTTGATAATTACCATCAATTAAAGAAGAATATTTAGTGTGATTCGGACGAGTTCATCTTTGCTTCCTTGCCTTGCAAAATTTTGAAAAGTAATAATAGCAAAAGAAATATTCTATTTTCATTTAGCAATAAATACAAAAACTAGTATTAAATACATCATTTCTTCAAAAAAACTGGGGTTGCCTAATAATTATGACCGGTAGTGTGTGTGCATATATATATATTGTTCTGTTTTGCGCAGAAACAGCTAGCCATCTTCAAGGATTATCTATCTATCTATCTATCTATCTATCTATCTATCTATCTATCTATCTATCTAAACCGCTTTATATATTCATAGATATGTCTATCACAGTCCGAAATACCTGTTTAGCGAGCTACCTAAATATATTTCCTTCTTTCTTTACTTCTTTCTTCCCCGTTTTCTTTCTTTCTT
The DNA here is from genome assembly GCA_037127315.1 of Ascarosepion bandense. NCBI lineage: Eukaryota > Metazoa > Mollusca > Cephalopoda > Sepiida > Sepiidae > Ascarosepion > Ascarosepion bandense. The sequence goes on along the minus strand of JBBBDQ010001784.1, from coordinate 1,165,486 downwards.
TTTCTTTTTTGCTTCTTTCCGTCTTTCTTTCTTTCTTTCTTTCTCCTTGCATGTACATATCATTCTCTGTAAATGTATCTCAGTCATGCATTAGTGGACTAATCATAAAATCATATCAAAGTTATATTTTCCCACGTTATGTATTCACAAATTTGACAATTTTGACTTCATCTCGCAACTCCTCCCCGCCACGCCACGCTACTCCCCCTTCTGTTCGCCACTCCCCGCCGCCCAGCTGTTCCGGAGTGGCTTCTTCGCTGGTTGCAATTTAACTTCTTTCACATAAATAAATAAATAAATAAATTTTGTTTTCTTCTTGCTCAAACCAATTCAACCATGTAATAACAAACCCCATACACACACACACATACACACACACACAAACTTGCGCACGTTTTTATATACACACGTATATAGATTTTTTTAAATCATTTCACCCCAAGCAAGGCAGTTTTACTGCCACTGGTGTGCAGGGGGTTACATAGGAGGAAAGTGATCAGAAAGAGGGAGATGTTATAGGGGGTGCCAGGAAGTGGGTAAGAGAAGGATGGAAATACTGGTGAGATGAGAGTAGAGTGGATGGGGAAAAGAATATGAGGGAGAGAATGCGAGTCAGAAAGATAAGGGATGACAATTGAGCTTACATTTAAATTCTTGGAGATTGTAGCTGTCGAGAAAGCAAGTACGGAAGAGAATTCTACAGGCGGGAAGTGGGAGTAAAGAAACTGTTAGAGTATAAGATACTGTTACATTTTATTGGTTTCACTGTGAAATGGTGGGACCTAGTTGCTAGTCTAGTAGCTAAATTCATGCAGAGGGGGCACCAGTGAGCTAAGCACGACGGAGCAGTAGCCGTGAAAGTATTTGCAGAAAAATCATAGGGAATCCACATTACGCCGGTGAGAAAGTGACTGCAGCTGAGCTACCAAGTCGGGATCGATCATATTACAGACTCTCCGTTTGATTTTGTCAAGAGCTCCGAGGTGAATAGCAGGGGCACCTGATCAGATGTGGCAGCAATATTCAATACATGAGCAGATGGTAGATTTATACATGTGCAGGATGGATTCAGACGGGATAAACTTCCTGGCCCTACAGAGTAAACCGACATTTCTAGCAGAAGATTTAGCTATGGATTGGATGTAGTCATTCCACTTGAGGTCTGCTGAGAGAGTTATGCAGAGGAGGCGCAATGTTTTGCTTTCAGGGAGACTAACCTGATTCATGATAATGGAGGGTAGGAGCGATTGTCTGTGGTGGTTAACAGATAGCAGCTTAATTTGGGAAGCATTAAAATTCACAAGCCATTTTTTTAATCCCATCCCACCACGGATTGGAGGGCCTTTTCAAGCTCAGCAGCGAGGTTCGCTTTGCCAGCCTCAACAGGTTTTTAATCGATCGAGAGTAAACGGTAGTGTCTACTTGGAATCTGATAACATCGGGGAGATCGTTGATGAAGATCAGAAAAAGCGTAAGACTTGAATAGAGCCTTGAGGGACACCCGCATTCGTATGATATTATCAGGATGAATGTCTGTTCAATACGACCTTCATTATGCGATTTGAAATGAATGTCTGGATTAGATCACACAATCGTCTAGTTATACCATAGCCCTGTAGCTTGCGTAGAAGGCCAGGCTATAAGCAAGTATGTGCACATACCAACACGCTGTCGTAAGCTACCTTGCCTTCTCCCTCTTACTCTTTTGTTTTTACAGTTAAGTTCCCCCTATACAAAGTCACTTGCGGTAAAAGGTTACATTAAGAGACAATTTATATGGATAGGTGTGGAAGATAATGGTCAACTCTAGACTTGAAAAGGTTTAGATTGTCGTGATCACGAAACATTCTCTTAGATCTATGGTTCCCAACCCCGGGGTAAATTAACCCAGTGGTGTAATTAGCCTATATTTTGGGAGTAATAGATGTTTGGTTTGGCAGCTTCAGGACAATATTGCTTCATTTTGTGGGAAATTGGAACTATGGACCAGACGTATTGGAAAGGGAATTTTTGCACAGTTTTCTGCATTGGATGCCTTTCTTGGTAAAGTTAACTCTGAGGACATCCTCAAACACTTGAAGACAGATATCAGTGATCAACTAAATGGCCTCATGGAAAACTTACTTAGTACTTTCCAAACTTGAATGATTCCAATAATGAATGGGTAAGGAATCTATATCTTGTGAGTGAAGATATCATTCTTGATGAGGACTATTCAGCAAAAGTAGAATTTCTCACACTCAGGATGAACAATGTATGGAAGCTTTTGTTTGAGAAGAAGTCTGGTCTAGACACTTTTTGGATCTCTCGTCTGCAGGATATACCAACACTAGCCTCTAGAGAAGTACAAATTCTCATAAGATTTTCAACCACTTATCTATGTGAACAAGCTTTTTCTACTGTCCTTGGAATGAAAACCAAGAAACGTAGCAAACTCAACGTGGCAAACGACGCTCGAATAGTCCTTTCAGTCACAAAGCAAAGAATAAATAAACTGGCACAGGCAATACAAGCTCAACACTCACATTAAGAATCACGACTAGGTTACGGCTATATCTCTGATTATTATAGATTAGTTCTATTGTATTGAATAATTTCCATTAACTTTTATAACTAATATATAATTTTTATATAAACAAATAAATACATATAGAGCAAATATAAGAAAATTTAAGGCAGACACGTTATTTCATGGTAAATCGGAAGTATGGGCCTATTTCAGGCGAAGAATCATCAGCTTCCGTTTTTATTTTACAAAGGTTTCGTGTAAAATCCTTTGTAAAATACAAACGGAAGCTTATGATGGTTCGCCTGAAATAGGCCCATACTTCCGATTTACCATGAAATAACGTGTCTGCCTTATTTTTTTTTAAATATTTTTCTGCAAAAGCGTGCTCAACAAGAGCAAGACTTCAATACCCCCACTAATCAATGAATTTGAAGTTCTCACCTCCCCAGCGGACAATGCTTTGCCGTAGATTCTCCACCAATTCGACACTGGACTCGTTAGGAATACCTACACCTGACTTCCCACCCAGAACTAAGGCTCAACTAAATAACGTCCACATTACAGCCTCGCTGGTCGCCAAGATAATTGCACAACTTGAACCACACAAAGCGAGCGGCGGCGACGGAATCCCAGTCATAGTACTGAAGAAATGTGCCCCAGAACTCTCCTCTGTCCTCTCTAAACTCTATAACCTCTGCCTATCTGCTTCCTGTTTTCCTGCCTGTTGGAAGTCCTCCTATATTTAAGAATTCTGGCGAACCCTCAGACCCAGCCAGTTACCGCCCTATTAGTCTCCTTCCGATCTTCGGCAAAGTTTTCGAAGCCATTATCAACGCCGAGGTGATTCAGCATCTCACTGCCCACAGGCTTCTCTCTGACAAACAGTACGGGTTTCGCTTCACCAGGTCTACTGCTGATATGCTGACGACCATTACCGAGTACATATACCGGGCTCTTGACAAGAATGGCGAAGCCCGAACTGTTGCCTTGGATATCTCCAAAGCATTCGACAGGGTCTGGCATGCTGGCCTCTTGTGCAAACTGCGGAGCTATGGGATAACTGGACATCTGTTTGACCTCATCCAGTGATTCCTCTCTAACCACACATTGAAGGTGGTATTAAATGGGCATGCTTCCCAAAACTACCATACGAACGCGGACGTCCCTCAAGGTACTATCCTAGGTCCCATGCTCTTTCTGATCTACATTAATGATCTCCCCGACGCCATTAGATCCCGAGTTGGCATGTATGCCGATGACACAACAATCTACTCTCGCATCGATCAAAAACCAGGTGTGGACGACAAAGCGAACCTCGCTGCCGTACTTGAAAATGACCTCCAATCCGTAGTGGCCTGGGGTAGGAAATGGCTAGTTAATTTCAATGCTTCTAAGACGAAGCTGTTATCAACTAACCACTATAGACAATCGCATCTACCTCCCATTAGCATGGGACAGGCTTGCCTCCCAGAGAGTAAAATACTACGCCTCCTTGGACTTACACTTTTGGCGGACCTCAAATGGAATGACTATATCGAATCCATTGCCAAATCTGCTGCTATGAAAGTCGGCTCCCTGTGCAGGGCCCGGAAGTTTTTCCCACCTGAATCTATTCTGTACATATACAAATCTACCATCCGCCCGAGTATTGAATATTGCTGCCATATCTGGTCGGGTGCCCCTGCTGCTCTCCTTGGGCTTCTTGACAAAATACAAAGGAGGATCTGTAACGTGGTTGATACTGACTTGGCAGACCGGCTGCAACCACTCTTTCACCGGCGTGATGTGGCTTCCCTGTGCCTCTTCTACAAGTACTTTCATGGCTTCTGCTCCGATGAGCTTAGATCACTGGTGCCGCATAAGCACGAATTTACACGAGATACTAGATTAGCAACTAGGTCCCACCCTTTTACAGTTAAACAAATAAGATGTAACCGTAAATTCTACTCCAACAGCTTCTTTTCTCGCGCTTCCCGCCTGTGGAACTCCCTTCCACAAGTCTGCTTTCCCGACAGTTACAATCTCCAGGTGTTTAAATGTAGGGTCAATAGACACCTCCTATCACACTAACTCCCAACTATTCTCACAACACTCTCATCTACCCAACCCTCATTCTCAGAATCCTTACCCGCCTATCACCCACCTTCTGACATTTCCTATATTTAACCATTCTCGGTATCCCCACCCGCCTATCACCCACCCTCTGACATTTCCTATATTTAATCATCCTTTCTCCACTCAATGTAGCCCCCTGCGCAGTAGTGGCAGTGACATGCCTTGCTCGGGGTGAAACGCTTATATATATATATATATATATATATATATATATTACTTATAAGGTTTTTTTTCCCTTTTCTTAGCTTTTAATATCAGCTGTTAGTAAAAAATTTTATCAACTTCTCTGTTTTATTTTTCCGATTTGTTTCCTGACGAAGTATCGGCCGATAGGCGCCTATATAGTGTTGAGTTGTGGTGATGTTTAGGGCCAAAATTTGTTTTTTAGCACGTTTACTGATGAAAGTTATTTTGTCAACCAGGTTTTTTTATCGTAAAGTGCTCGATATGGGCGTAGAGAGAGTGCGGTGACAGGTTTAATTTGTCATTTTAACTGATCGGGTTCATGCCGAGTTCGAATGTTATGATGTTATCACTTAACAGACCTTTTTTTTTTTTTTTTTTGGCTTTTGGTGAAGAAGGCCTTTCTTACTAAATGTATTTGTGGAAAATGTTAGCGGCTCAAGCTTTGTATAACTATTTGAAATTTGGTTTAGTATCGAGAATGCAGTGTTTGTAGATACAAAAAATGTGAGCGTAGAAGGCACAACTAATCGACAGTCGAGACAATAGTGTCAGGGTGTGATAAAAGTCTGATGCAATCACAGATGACGAAATATTTTTTAAGGCCAAACAAATTTTATTATGCACCTCCAATTCGATTCACATTGCTGCACACCACTGCAAATGACCTAAGCTGAGTAAAAATAGAAATTGATTACACTTGAATTGTATATGTGCATTAAACCTGCACACACACCTACGCACACAGATGAACGCACACACATAAACATACACACGCTCTTATATATATATATATATATATATATATATTGTCATCCGCAGACAGATCTGTTTCGCTGTATCACAGCTCATCAGTACAGTTAGACGCCGATTGCTTTTTAACACAGGATTGAAACCCGACCGCATTGGCGTCAGTCGGCGATTCTACCTCTGGGGGCAGTGGGCGTTCGGTGGAAGAAGGCAGACCTTTTAGCGCGTACATTATCATTATACGCGCCCAATAGCCAGAGTGCTCTAATTCATTTTACTGAATGAGCGATGAAATATATATATATATATATATATATATATATTTTAATTCAGATACTTCAATCCAAGGGAAAAAAGCAGGAAGGTAAATTCCAAAAAACCCGATCCTAATTAATATTAAAAATTTATTTTAATATTAAAAAATGATACAGGAAGAGAGCTCCATGTAATAAAATATTACAGAGCAAATATATATTAAAAAAGGATTAATTCAAAGATGTTGAATGGCCATTTCGATATGAAGATCCCCACGGGGGACGACACATCACCTCAGCAACAGAAAAAACCTTTCAGAAACTGGAGAAAAATTAGTCTACTTCTCCTTTTTAAATAGATTGCAAAGAAATTAAAAAATAAATAATAAAATAAAATAAAAATAAAAATAAAGGGAAAGAAAAAGAAAAAGAAAACGAAAAAGAAAAAGGAAAAGATAGAATAAAATCAAATAAATAAGAAAAGAAAAAAAATTGACATCGTCTGGGTTCGCAAAAAAAAGGGAGAATGTAACTAAAAATTAACAGACAGCCGTGTTAAATCGACGTAAGTTTAAGCAACACGGAAAAAAGGTGGTAAGAGAGATAAAAGAAGGAAGGGAGGGAAAAAGAAAGAAACTAAAGAAAAATTTTTTTTTAAATATTACAGACGCTGGACAAATTCAAAAACCTAATTTCCCCAAAACGTTGAAGTATTAGAAAAAGGCCTTTACTTAAAAAGGCATAATCATATATATGTATTCTTATTCGTAGAATTGTGTGTGTATATATATGTATGTATGTGTGTACTTCTATAGGTAAGTATATAATAATTGTAATTAATTTTTTTTTTTACCTAGTGTTGTCTTTATTTAGTTTAATTTCAAATGACCTAATTTTTTTAAAAATAATTTTATTTTAAATCCTATATCTTTTTATTCCCTTTTATTAATAATTATGCCTTTTTAAGTAAAGGCCTTTTTCTAATACTTCAACGTTTAAATTTAACATTTTACATGAGAGTGAAAGGTTACAGCGGTGGTCAGGAAGAGGGTAATAGAAGAGTTAGAATACTGATGAAAGTAGAGTGGACGAAGAAAGAAGCATGAGTGAGAGAGAGAGAAAGAGAGAGAGAGAGAGCGGATGCAAATTAATGAGATAGGAGATGACTATTGATTTTACAATTGAATTCTTGGAGATTGCAGCTGTCGGGAACCAAGTAAACAGAAGGGAATTCCACAGGCGGGAAGCATGAGAGAAGTTGCTGGAGTAGAATTTGCGTTCACAATTTATTGGTTTCACAATAAAATGGTTGGACCTAGCACAGAAAACCGACCTTCTTAGCAGCGGATTTTGCTATGATTTCTATATAGTCCTCTCACTTTTGTTGTGAGAGTTAACCCGCAGAGGCCTAGTGTTTTACTTTCATTGATATATATATATATATATATATATATATATATATATATATATATATATGTAAATCGAAAATGAATTGTCTTGATAGTAAAATTGCAAAACAAATCCTTTTTATATTAACTCTAAAAAATAAAATATTAAAATTGATCCAGTCAGAATGTTCAATGAATATAAAATTATTTATTAACAGGGCCAATATTTATTTATTTATTTATTTATTTTACGTGGTTCCAATATATGAAAACACCAGTGAACGCTCTGACCTCTCCAATTAGCGCCCTATCAGCCCCTTACCGATTTTTGGCAAAGTGTTCGAAGCCATCATCAACGCCGAGTTGGTTCAACCTATCACAGCCTTTGACAAAGAGTATGGTTTCTGCTTCACCAGGTCTAATGCTGGTATGTTTACAACCATCACTGAGTATATACACCAGGCTCTCGAAATGAAAGGCGAAGCCCCAACTGTTGCCCTACATATCTCCAAAGCTTTTGACAGGATCTAGTATGCTGGCCTTCTACGCAAGCTGCAAGCTATGGTATAACTGAACAAATGTTTGACCTTATACAGTCATTTCTTTCAATTCGCATGAAGGTAGTATTGAACGGACATGCCTCCCGATGCTATCATACGAATGCGGATGTACCTCAAGGCTCTATTCTTGGTCCTACGCTTTTCCCTATTTACATTAATGGTCTCCCCGATGTAATAAGATCCCAAGTAGGCATATACGCTGACAACACTACGATTTACTCTTGTATCGATCAAAATCTACCGTGTATTACTTAAAGGTATTAGCTATTTTGATAGTCAGTTCATCCAAAGATGTCGCACTAACAGTACTGCAGGATGCCAAAGCAAAGAGAGCTGTCGAAAGATCTTAAAGATCGACTTATTTCTGTACATAAAGAAAAAAAAGCTCTCCTAAGATTTCTAAAGACCTATGTACACCTGTGAGCATTGTTGGGTACATAATTCAAAAATGGAAAGCCTTCGGTACTCATGAAAATATGCCAAGAGCAGGTGCACCGCGCAAAGTATCACAAAAATGTTTACAGAAAATAGTACGGCGAGTAAAAAATTACCCTTTTGCGACTCGGAGAGAACTTCAAAAAGATCTCAGCAATGCAGGAACTTACGTATGCAAGAGGACCATAAGTTCTGAACTTCGCCGACAACAATTAAAATCTTGCTCTCCCCACATAACCCCATTGCTAAAAAAACATCATTTAAAATCCAGACTTGAATTTGCCAAAACTAATTTAAAAAAAAAAACCTGATAACTATTATAAGCAAATTTTATGGTCTGATGAAAGCAAGATTCCTCTCAAATGTCTTTTGTAAGATTGTATCTCTGAGAAAAAGCAAATATATATGTTGGTCACAACAATTACGCTATCAAGAAGGTTTACAATGCATATATCCGATTCATCAGTGTGGCTAGACATTCACTTGCCTCCGGCCTGGATCAAAACTCGATCGATTTGGTGTCACTCGGAGTTGCTTACCTCTAAGTCATAGGCACATGAAATCAGAGAAGGGAAATTTTAGCGTGCTATATATAAGCGGCGTATACACACGCCAGTCATCGAAAGAACCCCATTTATTGCTGAAGAGTTATGCATATACTGCGGAAGTGGTAACTGTTTTTTTTTTCAAATTTTCCTCTCTATGGTGGTAAATCATATGAGAGCATAATATTTTTAATCCACAGCCTGTTTTGCTGTACAACAGCTCATCAGTGTGGCTAGACATAATTCAGATATACTCCAATTTAATTTATTTTAATCATCTCATAGTCACAAATACGTTTGCTGATATGGAGATTAAAAACATCAAGTAAAGCGCTGTAAGTATTTTCATAAGTTTTATTTTTACTTTTATAGTCCAAGGTACTTTCAATCTTATCCAAGATCATCATCAGCGAGTTGATTGGTGAGACGTAGTTAATTTAGTTGTCTATCATGAAAAGTTGTCAGTTATGAATAAATCCTTTTCATTATATATTGATAGACATGAATAATAATACATTTACAGCCTTCTTACAAATCTAGCTGAAACTTTGCTTCGAATGTCTATTGGGATTCGTGTACTCCCCCAGATCTCAAGTGGAATCCATGTATATGATCCATCACTAAAGTATGCTTCCAGAAAGCATTGGACTCTTTCTGCCATTCTCTATCTTACAAGATTTTTATGTATATATTTTACATAAAGAATGACATTTATACCAGACATGTTATATAAAGAATAATATTATCTCTGAAAACAGAAAATTACATTTAGAAGTAAACAAGCTGAAACAAGAGAAGAAAAAAACCATTTAGAGGCTTAACTGTTAGAAAATATGTGTATGTGTTTATGTGTGTATATCAGAGAGAGAGAGAGAGAGAGAGAGAGAGAGAGGATGGGGATGCACCACATGGTTGGTTTGAAATTTAGCAGTTGGCTGCCAAAGGAAAAAAACTTTCAGGGTGAGATTAGATAACATCTACTTACCACATTCTTAAGTAAAAATTGAAATAGAGATTTTATGTCCTTCCTTTCATAGTTTTTGACAGTACCACATAGCAGTGTCCTGGCAGACAAGTTTTTTGGACACAGAAATGTTGCTTTGTTTGGTGAAAAATGGTGACACTCTCAACCTAAATAACACTGAATATGATAGTGGCAACATTATGATATGTGGATATTTTTCTGCCAATGGGATAGTAGTCTGGATGTGATCATGAAAAAATGGACATTATATTCAGATTTTGGACTAAAACAAGAAACAGTCTGCTGAAAACTCTAACTGGAATCTTGCTTCGAATGTCTATTGGGATTCGTGCCCCCACCCCCGCAGAACTCAAGTGGAATCCGTGTATATGATCCATTACTAAAGTATTCTTCAAGAAAGCATTGGACCCTTCCTGCCATTCTCTATCTTACAAGAGTCAGATCTAACGAAAATGGAGTATCACTGTCATATCTGTTCAGTCCTTCAAAAAGTATCTAATATGGTTTTGTGGGTGATAATTTTTTTTTCTCCTACAACCCTTTTCCCACAGAGGCAACCTTGTATGCTTCTTGCTACTCTCACTATTTCCATAGCAAGCTACATTCCTTAACTCTACCAGTTCAGACCTTCACCATTAAGACATACCATGCCACATTGAAAAGGTTGAATCATTTTCATTTCCTTTGTATTCCATTGATAAGAAGGAAGTTCTATTCTCTGAATAGAAGAGAGAACTTTTTTCTTCTTCTACTTTGTGAAACAGACTCCCAAGAGAATACTTCTCCAATCACTACAATCTTAACTGCCTCAAGTCTTGGATCAACCATTATCTACTTTCAACCACCTCAATTAGTAAACATCTACTGTGAGTGACTCTAAAGTCTTGTATTGGATGAACAACAGTTTAAAACAATAATCAAGTTGTGATAGCAAATAAAGGCTTTCAAATTGATTATTGAATTAATTATCAATATGATTCGTTTTAAATATGTATTTTGTAACCAAAAAATATTTCAATGAAATAGTTTTTCTCCATATTTTTCCTGTATTATTTTTTTCAGTTTGGGTTGAAAATAAAAGCATTCCTTTAGTGAAAATATTTCTAAGATTGATAAATTCATCTGGGACTTGAATAATAATTCAGATTTTGGACTAAAACAGGAAACAGTCTGCGGAAAAACTCTAGCTGGAACCTTGCTTCGAATGTCTATTGGGATTCGTGTCCCCGCCCACCAGATCTCAAGTGGAATCCGAGTATATGATCCATCACTAAAGTAGGCTTCCAGAAACAGACTCCCAAGATAATACTTCTCCAATCACTACAATCTTAACCTCAAGTCTTGGACCAACCATTCTCTGCTTTCAACCACCTCAATCAGTAAACAAACTCTCATTAATAATAATTTTTCTAACTACATAATTTGATGAATAAATTAGACAAGATATCAGAAATATTAAGATAAATAAAAGAAAACATAATACTTCCTCAAACAATCTTTAAGATGTCAACCTTTTATGTTGTAATCAAACACATTCTATATCACAGCTCATCAGTGTGGCTAGACACTTGCCTCTGGCCGGGATCGAAACCATAGGCAAAAGGAAATTTTACCGTGTTATATATAAGCGGCGTATACACACGTCAGTCAACGAAAACGCTCCATTCTTTGCTGAAGAGTTATGCATATATCCCCGAAGGGCTAACTGTTTTTTTTTTCAAATTTTCCTCTCTAGAGTGCTCAGTCGTAATGAGAGCATAATGTTTGTCATCCACATACAAGCCTGTTTCACCGTATCGCAGCTCATCATTGTGGCAAGACATAATTCAGACATATTACAATTTAATTTATTTTAATCATTTCATAGTCACAAATATGTTTGCTGATATGGAGATTAAAAACATCAAGTGCTGTAAGTATTTTCATTAGTTTTATTGTCCAAGGTACTTTCAATCTTATCCAAGATCATCGTCAGCGAGTTGCTTGTGAACACCTAGTTAATTTAGTTGTCCATCATGAAAAGTTGTCAGTTATGAATAAATCCTTTTCCTTATATACTGATAGACACCAATAATAATATATTTACTACGTTCCTATACGAAAGAACAACGAGTGCAGTCTTAACTTAAAGAGCAAATGCGAAATTGCTACAAAACAGCGATTATAAAACAAACTCTCATTAATAATATTTTTCCTAACTACATAATCCGATGTAAAAATTAGACATGATATTAAAAAAAAAGTAATACTTCCTTAAACAAAATTTAAAATGTCTACCTTTTATGTCGTAATCAAACACACTAATTATAAACAGGGTGAAAACATACTTAAAACTCCTTAGAACTAGTCTATCCCTCACAGATCACAGTAAAAAAAAAAATTATATGCTTTTTTTTTAATAGCCATTTCGCCCCAAGCAAGGCAGTTTTACTGCCACTGTTACGCAGGGGGTTACATAGGGGAAAGAGATGAGATGGATGGGTTAGTTATAGGGGATGTCAGGAGGAGGGTATTAGACGGACGAGAATACCGGTGTAATGGGGGTGGAGTTGATGAAAAAAGAGCTTCATATACTAAATTTAATACAAACAACATAATCCTTTGCAATAACTCTCCTCTCAAATGTCTTTTGTAAGATTGTATCTCTGAGAAAAAGCAAATATACATGTTGGTCACACAACAGTTACGCTATCAACAAGGTTTACAATACATATATCCAATTCATCATTGAGTGCAAAACATTTAAATAAACACTCTTATTCACATTCACTATTTAGGGAAATATTAATTGATAATACATGCATACTCCAGCATGAAAATAATAATGAAAAAACTTCAAGTTCTCGAAGCCATCTTTATCAAAAATTTAAAACAGACTCTAAACAAAATTAATTACGAGTATACTAACAATTTTCTAAAATGCCTATAACAGTAGGTCTTTAAAATTTGTAAGTTATACTTTTGTAAAGAAAAATACAATAATTTAAACATGTAAATTGCAATTTTCATAAATAACAAAAATCGGTACCTCCCTGGCGCCATATAATATTCAAATGGGTGTCGCTTATTTACGAGTATACTCAAAACTTGTCCAGGTTAAAGTACATGATATTCATAAATGACAACTTTTCATGACGGACAACCACATTCCTTCCCTCTTAACGCTTAACACCCTGAAGATGATCTTGGATTAGATTGAATGGATTTGGAAGTGTAAAAATAAAAATAAAACTTATGAAAAATGGCTTTATGGCTGCTTTTAATCACCACACCAGAAAACTTATTCGTGACTACGAGAGGATTAAGATAAAAATGAAGATATGGAGCCTATATATATATATATATATATATATATATATATATATATATATATATATTAAAAAAGGATTAATTCAAAGATGTTGAATGGCCATTTCGATATGAAGATCCCCACGGGGACGACACATCACCTCAGCAACAGAAAAAACCTTTTCAGAAACTTTTTTTTCTGTTGCTGAGGTGATGTGTCGTCCCCCGTGGGGATCTTCATATCGAAATGGCCATTCAACATCTTTGAATTAATCCTTTTTTAATATATATTTGCTCTGTAATATTTTATTACATGGAGCTCTCTTCCTGTATCATTTTTTAATATTAAAATAAATTTTTAATATTAATTAGGATCGGGTTTTTTGGAATTTACCTTCCTGCTTTTTTCCCTTGGATTGAAGTATCTGAATTAATATATATATATATATATATATATATATATATATATATATATATATATATTCAGTAGCGGCCATAATATAAGGAACGGAAACAACAAAGAGGTGAAATTAGGGTGTAAAACATAAATATTATACAAAATTACAAATATTTACATAATAGTTTTTTTTTTTAATAAAGATAAAATTGAAAAAGAAAATAAGCTACTGGACATACGTTAAGGAACGATCTTGTTAATACTTGATTGTAAACAAAATATCAACAAAATATATTAATCGGTGGTTGAAAAGAAATTCTCTATTGAAAATTGCTTATAACGTATGTTAAAGTCACTACATTTGCATGAAACAAAATATATTCTGATCCGTAAAGCGGTAGAATTTCATTGATGGCTCGAGTTTTTATTTTAGAGTGAGAAACGGTACCCAGAATGTACAACGGTTGGCACTAGCATCCCGTTACAAAGAACAGTAGTGCGTGATTCAAAGAAATGGTGATGAAGTTTTTGGTTTTTTTTAATCATATCACCCCGAGCAAGGCGATAACGCCACTGATGCGCAGGGGGCTACGTAAGAGTAAAAAGATTGAAAAAGAGAAAGCCGGAAACCACATCCTAAACAGGGAACAAAGGATGAGCCTCTTCACCTGTTCAATAGACGTGGGTGGAGTGTGAACCGGGCGATAGTTTAGTCTATCTACTCCAATTGGAAAAAAAAAATAAAGATAAGAGTGAAAAGATTGGAAAAGAGAAAACCGGAAACCGCATTCTAAACAGGAAACAAGGGATCAGCCTCTTCACCTGTTCAATAGACGAAGTGTTTTTGGATCTCTTGCTTCCGTAAATGCCAAATTCTTCAGAAACTGTCATTCCAAGATGATGACTACGCGGTCTGTGATACCTCACTGAAGCCGTCGTCTTTCAAAATCTAAATTGGGAGAAAATGTGCAGAAAGTACGAGAAATGATGGATCGAGTCTAGGATATATCCGGACGATTGCGAACACTAGTGGGCAAAGCTGGCATCTATATTGAATTTTAAAAGTGGATTGTACTTCTACTATTACACTGTTCAAAATAAAATTCTTTTTATGAAAATCAATCAATAATTTTCTTTCCATACAGCCTCTCTCTCTCTCTCTCTCTCTATATATATATATATATATATATATTAAAAGTTACTTGTAGAAGGGAAGTTGGGCACTGTTTAAAAACAAACTTTTAATCAAAAATTAATTAAAATGTAAGCGGGGTGTAAACGTAAATTTCCACAAGAGCAATAAAATTGATAAAAATGATTCACAAACCCTCCAACAACCGTAAGGAGTGAGTGAAGTGCTCCTTTTGTCTGCACAGACTAGGCTGGTGTATTGTGTTTTTAAACGAGTTCCAACTTCTCTTGTACAAGTAATATATCAACTCTATTTAAATCCATTTGTTTTTTCTGCGGGTACAAACCTCTTTTTGTATATATATATATATATATATATATATATATATATATATATAAGCAATCGGATGTCTAACCGTACTGATGAACTGTGATACAGCGAAACAGATCTGTCTGCGGATAGATATATATTCGGGACAAAATAAAAGTAAAAACAAACAAGCGATAACGAGATAATATGATATTCTTCAAGTGAAAAAAGAAAAAGAATCACGCACTCACAGACTTATGCACAAAAGTGACAAATAACACCAGTTCTGTAACACAATAACAAACACAGATATTGAAAAATATCATCAGAAAAACCGGACAGGCCATGATAAGTTAACGCATTATTATACGTTCACGAAACTTCGAAGTCGTCATGACGGAAGTGACACCAACAAGTTAAGTGACAATTTTTTTTATATTAATGACAGAGAGAGAGAGAAGAAGAAGAAGAAGAAGAAGAAGAAGAAGAAGGAGGAGGAGGAGAAGAAGAAGAAGAAGAAGAAGAAGAAGAAGAAGAAGAAGAAGAAATAATACTAGGCAAGCCAATGCAAAGAAAGGAAAAGCCAAGCAAATTAGTAACAAAGTCAGTAACAAAATAAGAAGTTCGGAAAATAGAAAATTGAAGGAAATTATCAAAAAAAAAAAAAAAAAAAAAAAGTGACTAAGTACGAAAACTGTCCATTGTTATTAGACGAAATCTCAGTAGATATTTGTAGGACATGACTATAAATTTTGAGAGCGGGAATTTTTTGCAGTCATTCCCTGAGATAACCCAGTCACCAAGTGACATCCAAATTAATCCTTTCACCAGAAAGCAACGCACAAAAGATAAGCATATGTGTAAATATATTTAAAAACTAGCAAATGATATGACGGGAGAGTAACAAACTCTGATAAACAGAAAAATAAAGTACAAAGTCGATAAGAACACACACACACACACACACACACACACACACACACACATATATATATATATTCTGTGTGTGTGTGTGTGTGTGTGTGTGTGTAGCAATCACTCTTTTATGCAGGTCTTATTAAAAATAGCAGACAAGGTATTACGGTTAAGTTTTTATGTAATTTTTCATGTGATCATATGATTGTTTTCTTTTCAGGACAAATTATTTAAACGTTGTCTAAATGTTTGGTTTTTCCGACCGATTTAGGCTATAATATTAGCCATTATTGATGATGGATTTGTTTTTACGTACAATACTGTGCAAAAGTATTAGGAGAAGAACTGTTTTATCTTTTATGAGGCATATTGACAGAATATAAACAATTTAATTGAAGTAATTTTATTTGATTTACTCTGTATATTAATTAATGTGATTGAAAATTGAATATACAAGGTAAATAAAAAGTAACTCCCTATTCTACACATGAGCCACCAGCCAAGAATTCTGTGACATTATTTTTTTTTAAAGAAGCAAGTCTACCAAACCAAGAATTTGGAAGGACTTGAAGGGTGAATACAAGAAGTTATCTCTTCCACGACACAAGAGTTTTTACTGAAATTCGTTGACGCAATTACTGGGCGACTCAAGAAGACACTAGTGACAAAATCTGTTGAAGATATTAAATTATAAATAAAACCTCATGATAAACGACTTCCCTCATATACTTTTCTGGTAAAAATTGTTAATAATACACAACTTATAAGTACTTTGAAAAATGAGTTACTTTTCAATTACCTGTATAGATAGATAAATAGATAGACAGATATGAATAGAATGAATGAGATAGATAGATAGATAGATAGATAGATAGATAGATAGATAGATAGATATGAATAGAATGCATGAGATAGATAGATAGATAGATAGATAGATATGAACAGAATGCATGAGATAGATAGATAGATAGATAGATATGAATAGAATGCATTAGATAGATAGATAGATAGATAGATAGATATGAATAGACTGCATGAGATAGATAGGTAGATAGATAGATAGATAGATAGATATGAATAGAATGCATGAGATAGATAGATAGATAGATAGATAGATAGATAGATAGATATGAATAGAATGCATGAGATAGATAGATAGATAGATAGATAGATAGATAGATAGATAGATAGATAGATAGATAGATTTTTCTTAAAACGTCTAAATGCAATGGGCATATCTAAAATAGATTTGAAGAGGCTGCTAACTGTGCTTTTTAATTAGGAAAACACGTGGCCTCAAGCATCTTTGAAACTACGAAATGACTCCCGCATCACAAGCATTCTTCCAGTTATAATTTCATTCAGTTTTTCTTTTATTTTTTATCTATCAACTTGATATCACATCTTTTTACTTATCATTTTTTTAAATTTAGAGATAGATATGTTACTGATTAAAAATGGATGCAAAAAAAAATGTGTTGGCCCTGGTTGAAAGAAAACCACTTATTAAAATCCAAAGTAAATAATGAAATAAAAAAGTTATTCCTATATATATATATATATATATATATATATATATATAACTATGTTATAAAATATGTAATAATATCGCTACAAAAGTAGCTATTTTGTGTCTTACCGAGTGATGGTGTCGGTTTCGAGCTGAAGATTTTTAAATGGTTCAAAACTAGATATTGGATATATATTTGTTTAAAACACACGCACAGACACACAGAAATATATATATATATATATATATATATATATAAACTTATTTATAAATGGAACTTTTTCTCTGTGTGTGTATCCGTTACCTATAGACTCCGAAACGGCTAAACCGATTTTCTTGAAAATTTACACAGTTGTACTATAAGCATCTGCAAGTGTTCTTTGCTAGGTTTATGTGTCGAGGTACCCCCGATAAATATCGAAAATCGAAAATCGAAAAAATCGGGTTATAGAAGGAGTGGTCCGATTTTAATCAAATTTGATACACTCATAGACAAAGACATAAGAAACGATATTCAGAAGTTTCAAGGTTTCAGTTCTTACAATAGTGCAGAAAATTTGATATCGATACCAGGAAATCAAAATTTGATTTACATCCATTCATTTTTCTTTCAGTCTACGGTTTCGCTTTAACTGAAAACAACTATTACTTTTTAATATTTCTTGCCAACTTCCAAAGGGTCTGAGCTCCAGGACCATGAATTAGTTTTAAAGCTTTCATTACACCCGAGCAATGCCGGGTTACACTGCTAGTATATTTATATATTGTAACAAAGTTCTGGAACTCCTAGGCTTTTTTACCTGCTGTTCATGCATTTCCTTTTATAAAGAGTGCTCGATACAACGTAGAGCATTATATTTTACAATATATATATTGATATGTTTCATATATATATATATATATATATTGATGCATGTTTCTTTAAATAATATAGTCAAGTTTTGTCGATTTATTATCTGTAATTTTTTTCATATCGTCTGATAAGCTTAATAGCATTATCGTTGAAAGAAGAAAGAAAATCACAATATTGATATGTGTCTTTATTTAATCCTCTCTGAGCTTTCGGCTTACATCAGCCATTATCAAAGATGAAAATAGTTTTGGTTGTAACGGGCAGTTCGCGGACGAATGATAGTAGTTAGTCGTCTATTTTGTTTGTGTGGAGGATTGGCGAACACGTTCGTGCATGCTGGAAGCGAAAATCGCACTACAGCTTATGGAGTCTCACATGACCACACGAGAGTGGGAGCAAGAAGTATTAAGTATGGATAGCCATTAGGATAACCAATCGCTTCTTTTATCTATTATAGGCATTTGAGAGTGTGTGTTGAGATTTCGTAGTTAATTTTATTCAGGTTAGGTTTTCCACTGTTTTTATGTATGTTATTTTATGAAATAATATATATATATATATATATATATATATATATATATATCATATTTGGGCAGCAATCTCTATTTTATGTAGGTTTCATTATAAATGACAAACTAGGCGTCGTGATTTTATGTTTTTATGTCATTTTTCATGTGATTTTTTTATTTTTTGTCTTTTGAGGGTCACTAACTCACACCTATCTAACTGAATATGTTAGCTCTATTACTGATATTCAAATAAGTACCGCGCATATATAATATATAAATAATTCTATATGTATAACAAATTATATATATATATATATACTCATATTTATATACATTCAAATTTCATATATATATATATATATTAGTCATCATATATATATATATAACGAAACTTAGTTATAAACAACCGAAAATTTGAAATGAATTGTTTGAACATTATTTTATATCGAGACTGGTATTTAAGTAGATATTCTGTTTTTAATTAAACAGTATTATATATTTATATCTACTGGCCTGATTATTTACGATAAATTTATATTACGAAAATATGTGTCATTCGGCAGGATTTGAACCTGCGACCCCTATCCACGTAGGAGAAGCTACCATGTGATTTGGCACGTCTTAGACCTCTCGACCACGAATGACCATTAGTCTAAACGAGATTTTAATCAAGCCTATATAAAACAGTTTTCGATTCATCGCAACAATCATATCTGCCCTGAAATGTATCGTAATGTCAACAAATGTAAACATGTTGCGGAAATTAACGAAGTTTAACGAAACTTGGTTATAAACAACCGACAATTTGAAATGATAAAATAATGTTCAAACAAATCATTTCTTTTATATATATATATATATATATATATATATATATATATATATATATATTGTGTATTTCGGCAATAATCTCTCTATCTCTCTTTTATACAGGTTTCATTGAAAATAACAGACAAGGTATTATCATTAAATTTTTATATAATTTTTCATGTGTTCGTTTATTTTTTTTTCTTTTCGGGACTCAAATTATATAAGAATTGTCCTAAGCTTTTCCACTTTCACACTCATTTTAAATAGATGAAGCTCTTCTTAGTATATGAACTGTTCTTGTGAGTACAATTTTGAGTATTTCTTCAGGCATGTGCTACCAGGAATCTCTTCTCGGAATCTTTTTTCCAATCAATTCGAGGGCTCCATCTACAACTGGAATTATTGATGCCTTAATTTTGAAGATTACTGAGTAATTAATATATATATATATATATATATGAAAAAGGCGTTTTCGTGGTATTCATTTAATAAAATTATCTCCTTCAATTTATTTCCCAAACATCAGCCTGTCGATAAATGTGTCGACACCTCATTAAACACATCGTGTTAAAAATGCTTTTCTGTGATATTTCAACATATTGCCCCAAGCAAGGCATTTTACTGCCACTGTTTTGCAGGGGTTACATCGGAGGAAAATTATGAGAAAGAGTGACAGGTTATAGGGGGTATCAGGAAATGAGTAAGAGAAGTATAAGAATACTGATGAGGGAAAGCAAGTAAATGGAAGAGAATTCTACAGGCGGGAAGTGCGAGAAAAGAAGCTGATGGAGTAGAATTTGCATTTACAATTTATTGGTTTCACAGTAAAAAGGTGGGACTTAATTGCTAATCTTGTCGCTCGAGTAAATTTGTATATAAGGGGCACCAGTATCTCTAGAGAGATTTCGTTAAAGTTAAAAAGCAAGACAATTTTCTAAATATAGAAGTAAGATTAAGACATAACTCCAGGGAAAGTTACGTAAAGTCTTACTTTTCGACGTAAAGCAATATTCAGCACTTAATTACATAAAGAATGTATTTAATAAAATAAGTTTGTCCTCGAAGGAGAACGCTCAAATGAATATCCTTCTTGGCACTTATACATCATGATTTGATACCCCAGGGGACCAGGCAAGATAAATCTATATTAGGGTAAATTGAGAAAAAAATGTAGTTTCATTTTTTATTGGTTATAATCTGAGAAGATAAAATTCAGTTATGAAATCACTGACTCACACACACACACACACACACACACATATATATATATATATATATATATATATAATTATAATATCTTTATTATAAGTGATTATAATAAAAACATTTTATTTCTCTATACGAAAGCTTTCATGTTTCAATACTATGAATTGTACTTCGCCGGGCAAAGTATTGAAACATGAAAACTTTAGTATACCGGTGCAAGATATTTTTTTATTATAATCAGTCAGTCAGTTAAGTGCTATACGTGATACACGCTTGGGCGATCATGTCTCGAAAGAGACATGACTGACTGGGCAGAAGATTATCCCGCAGTAGGTTGCCATTGTTTTCTGCGGTAGACTGGTTGCCGACCAAGGCTATAGAAACCAGTCTGCGCTGCTATTTAACCCATAACTGGAAGGAATAGACGGATTAATACCTTTCCCAAGGATATTTGCGCGTAAGTGAATACAATGGATTCAACTGGAATTCGAACTCGGCTCCCCGGATTCTCGTTCCGAGCCGATATCCACTGTACCACAAAAACTATTTTTAAAATTAGAAAAAATTATAACGTTTTCAGCCATGGTTGTACGAACCTAATAGGTATTTTGTGGTATGGTTACACTTAGTCATAATTTCTGTCCTTTGATTCAGTAATTCATATTATGTTATTCCCAAACAAAAAGGAATTACTAAATGAAAGAACAAATTTATACGAAAGCATTCATGTTTCAATACCATGAATTGTACTTCGTCAGGTAAAGTATTGAAACGTGTATAGCGGTGCAAAATGTTTTTTTATAATCACTTATAATAAAAAATGTTATAATGATATATTGGTCTGCTTTGTATTTGGCATTTTTTTAAACGTAAATCATACGAACTGTAGATTTTCACTCCATATGTTCTTACTCTCATATATATATATATATATATATATATATATATATATATATATTAAAAACAGAAATAGTGGTTGTTCCAACTAGAGAAATTGGTATAAAAAACAAGTTCGAAGACACATCCACATTCGAAATAAAAACAAATCTGAGCGGCAACTCTATAAACATAATCTATGCTCGAAAATGCGATGAATGCGTGAAAATAGACTTTAAAAAATACAAACCTTCCCTCAACAAAACAACATGAAAAACCTAAGACAGACCCACTGAGACAGACACACTAAAACCTAAGACAGACACACTAAGAAAGACACACTAAAACCTAAGACAGACACACTGAGACAGACACACTAAAACCTAAGACAGACACACTAAGACAGACACACTAAAACCTAAGACAGACACACTAAGACAGACACACTAAAACCTAAGACAGACACACTAAAACCTAAGACAGACACACTAAGAAAGACACACTAAAACCTAAGACAGACACACTAAGACAGACACACTAAAACCTAAGACAGACACACTAAAACCTAAGACAGACACACTAAGAAAGACACACAAAAACCTAAGACAGACACACTAAGACAGACACACTAAAACCTAAGACAGACACACTAAAACCTAAGACAGACACACTGAGACAGACACACTAAAACCTAAGACAGACACACTAAGACAGACACACTAAAACCTAAGACAGACACACTAAGACAGACACACTAAAACCTAAGACAGACACACTAAAACCTAAGACAGACACACTAAGAAAGACACACTAAAACCTAAGACAGACACACTAAGACAGACACACTAAAACCTAAGACAGACACACTAAAACCTAAGACAGACACACTAAGAAAGACACACAAAAACCTAAGACAGACACACTGAGACAGACACACTAAAACCTAAGACAGACACACTAAATTCAAACGCGCTAAAAACAAAACAAAAATCGCAAACCATTAAAAAAAATAGTATTCCAAATAACTAGATGACTCGTAAAGTAGAACCGAATCAAAATCGCTGAAAATAATTTTCAAGTATAAAGACGAAATCAAATTTCGCAAATCAGTGTACAAATCTTTTGACAGATTTCCAAAACGGAAAAGATTTAACGCGCATGTGTAAAAAATACTATATATATATATATATATATACGTGAGAACGACACAAAACCTGAATAAAAGATTAGCACAGCACAGAAGTAAAATTAAACATTAAATTTTACGTTTTACAACATTTACACGAATGTCATTCAGTCAGTTAAGTGTCATACGTGACACACGCTTGGGCGATCATGTCTCGAAAGAGACATGACTGACTGGGCTTACTCTCATATATATATATATATATATATATATATAAACAGAAATAGGGGTTGTTTCCAACGAGAGAAATTGGTATAAAAGAAAAAATGCCAGAAGCCGTGAAAGTTTTCTTTGAAATATAAATTTAGTGTTGCTATTATTATAATTATTACTTGCTTTTTGTATGATATATTAAGTGTCCATAATGGCATTTGTGTCGCTACACGGGTTTCGAGTCTAAAGTTGACTCTCTTCAGGTGAATAAACTTGTGACTTCACACGTCGAGAATATCAGTCAGTTATGAGCCATACGTAATATACACTTGGGCGAGCATGTCACTGGTTGCCAACCACGGCTATAGAAACTAATAAGTCCTGCTATTTAACACATAGCTAGAGGGAGAAACGACGTAATTGCCATTCCCAAGGGTATCTGCTCACAAAGTGAATCCAACGAATTCATCAATAATTCTCAAAGAAGGGGATATATATATATATATATATATATATATATATATATATATATATATATATGCTAGAGTGGCTACTGTTTTTCAAAGTCTCCCTTTCTTCCAGAGTGCTCTATCAGGGTGTGAGAGCGTAATGCGCTAAAAAGACTGCCTTCTTCAGTGGCCCAGGGGTAGAGTTGCCGACTAACGCCAATTCGGTCGGGTTTCGAGCCTGTGTTAGGGAGCAATCGGAGTCTAACCGTACTGATGAGCTGTGATACAGCGAAACATATCTGTCCGCGGATGATTATATATATATATATATATATATATATATATATATATATATATATATATATCAGTCAGTATGAATCTAACCTAGTGCGAACGGACCTACCTAGGTTTCACCTAACGGATCGTCAGGGCAAGTTGGCTTGTTTGTTTGCTCTGCTATTGTATTGAGCGCTTTACGTGTTAGGGTTCTCGTTTCGGGTTTTTTTCTGACTACGAGTAACTTGACTTATGTTCAATACTTAGTTCGTTTCTTTTTTGTTTCCATTTTATCCATTTTTATACTCGAGACGGGTCTAAAAATAAATTTATATATATATATATACAGTACTGTGAAAAAATATTAGGACAAGAACTATTTTATCTTTTATGAGGCATCAAAATAAATTTTAAAATCACCCCTGCCCTAACAATTTTGCACACTACCGGTAGGATGCAAAAATATTAATACAGGGCCGATTTTCCAGAGTGAAAATCCAAATAAACTGCTAATAAATATTGATTATTTAAAACTAGGTGGAAAAGAAATGTATTAAAAAGAAGTTTTATTATAATTTTTCTCATTTTCTATTAAACAAATCCTTTTGAAATTACTCATTATTATATTAACCTTGGATATGACTGACTTTTTTATTATTCCCCCCTCTCGAATTGATAAATCTAATGTTATTTCGCAAGACACACTTTGGGAACAAATACAAGCTGCTTGGCAGGAGATACATTGAAGAAGTTTGTGATGTCAATGCCTGACAGAATGAAGTGATCAAAGCAAAAGACTATTATACTAAATTTTTTTTAATCATATCAACCCAAGCAAGGCGGTAACTTTTTAGTCTTAAGTAGCCTCCTGTGGATGCAAAGGGGGCTACTTAAGAGTAAAACGATTGGAAAAGAGAAAGCCGGAAAAATATAATGATATTACCGAAGCAGAATTAGAGATAATTTGGCATTACCGTAAAACCCTCCTATATTACAATGATGAAATATGGATAAAAAAAAACTGATGCTCAAGGATTTATGAAACTTACATTTGTTAAGAATTTCGGTCTTAGCATTAAGCAGATTATGGGCGGGTTCGAACAAGGCTATCGCTAGTTTTTCCTCGCCACACAAATTACAGAATTTACTGCCTTTATTGTAATCGGTACATTTTTTTATTATTTCCCATTTCAAAATGGGGTCTTTTTTAATTTTAGATCTTATGTCCCAGATATAATTAGACAAGGTCGTGCTATGTCTATATTTTTCATTTTTAAATGAGGTTTTGTGATTATAAAATCTAACTTTAAACGAATCGTGCGTAGCCCCTATATACGTTTTAGGATACTTATCTTGCTCATTTTTATAGACTTTAACACTATAGACTACATTAGATTGGTTGCAATTGCCTCTAATAGGACATTCAGTTTTTATTTTACGATTACATTTATTATTAGTGTCTTTAATGGTAGTACTATTTTTTAGTTTTCTTTTGTTACTGTTATTAATGATTTTGCCAATATTTGGCAGACAAGAGTAACTAAGTTTAATGGTGTTTCTGTTAAATATTTTCTTAAGGGGGCTATCGTGACTAAAATGTCTATCTATAAGATTGAAGAACATTTTACCAATTTTAGATTTAACCTCTTTGTTAAAGGTGGGGGTTAAACCATATTATGTTTCTGGATCTATTATTATTCTTGTTTTTATCGATATTCTGGTTTAAAAATTTGAGGGTTTGAGAATATCCACTTTTTATAAGCGCAGATTGGTAAGTTTCCTTATACTTATCAAAAATTTCAACATTAGATGAATTGGTGGACAATCTATACGCTATACCGTTAGGAATACTATTAAGTATATGGGCGGGATGGTTAGAACTCTTGTTTACATATTTAGGGATATAATTATTTTTAATGTAAGGTGTAATATATCCTGTAAGTAAATTTAACGTAATATCCAAATAGTTAACAATCTTGATATTATACTCGATTTCAATATCGAAACCGTAAGATTTAAAAACTTTTGTAAATCCTTTCTAATTTTATCACCTATTTTCGGTGCACAGTAATCTACTATAATTAAGCCACCATCCCGGTACAAACCGTGATTATGGAAGTCTATGATAGCATTTAGTTTATGAAGTAGTAAGCAACCGATCAGCTCCGCCACCTACGCACCATCATATGCCCCCATGGGATTGTCAAATCCTTGGGCATCAGTTTTTTTTATCCATATTTCATCATTGTAATATAGGAGGGTTTTACGGCAATGCCAAATTATCTCTAATTCTGCTTCGGTAATATCATTATATTCCTTAGCTAATGTTAAAGCCTCAGAAAGCAGCTTAGTAGTTATAGATGGGTAGAAGTCTTTTATATCATATTTAACAAAGGCAGATTTTTTATCAATTTTTAGAGTATTAAACCACTTAATACAATCGCCTGTGGACTTCCACTGGTTAATATTCAGAAACATTCTTAAATTATTACAGATTTTTTGGATTATAACCTTACTGATCTTTCCTAGTTCGGTTTTAGTGGGGTTAAGAAGTCTGAACTCAGGGTGGTTGGGGAATGAATTTTTATGATCTTTAATAGTTAAGAAAGAATTTTTTAGGGTTAATTTTTCAACCCTATTGAGTAGTTTAAATTTAGCTACTAATGTAGTAGCCTCTTTATTTAAATTAGAAATAATGTCAGGTGTTATTGTCTTATAATGTTTGGTCACGGAATTCTTTAATTCTCTATTATATTGCGCTTTGGACATAGAATATATATTATTCGATTTGTCACCTTTTATATAAATATTACTATTTTTACTACATAAATTTAAAGTATTTCTAAGCTGTTGCTGGAAATTATTTTGCACTATTTTTCTATATTTAATTTTCCTAATTAATCCTATTAGGTCTTTTTCAAAATTTTCCAGTTCCTTACAAAAAGGCGGGTGTTTATATGTTTTAAATCCATAATCATTGAAATTCTCGTTAGCGTTTAAACTGTGTAAAAAAAAGAAAGCTCTCCATCTTAATCTAAAAGCTTCAATTTTTTGGAGTAGTTGTAATTCATAAATATGTTTTTTAGGTACTGGTATATCCTTAAGTGAACAATCTAATCTTATTTGTTCCATTGTAGTACAGTATAAAGTGCTCGATAGGTAAACCCAGAGCTTATAAAAATCAAAATAATGACTAAATAGACTCTGTAAGTATGTAGGCTGTAAATTTATACTAAGATAAACCTTCAAAAAAACCACTAACAAACAGAACCTAATTCCGTTATAATCCGGTGCACTGAGGCGTCGGATAAATGAGGAGAAAAAAAGAAAGCCGCGGAACAAGAACAAAACATTCAATACACCGCAGTAAAGAAAAAAAAAACCAAACAGAACCAACCACAAGAAAAAGTGCTCGATACAGAGTACAAAAGATATACAAAAGTAGAGCAAAGACACACGAAAAAAATCTAAAGCGAGCCAAAACCTACCGCGGTTTCACACTACGGATCGTCAGGGCAAAGGCTAATTCCCTTCTAAGATTCTGTAGCCGGTGTTGGTGAGGGTATTTTAATATTGAAATTTTTTCCAGTAAACATAGACAGCACCTATCACGAAAATTCCTCGGAATACGGGATGAACCTATCAGTTTGCAGCTAATTTCAGGATCCAGCCCTTCCTCTTTCATTTTCCAGAATGCCCGCGAAAGGGCGGGGTTCGAAAAGGAGTACCTGTGGTTATACAGTCTTTGTTTGAAAGGACCGGCGGACATACCGATATAGATCCGGAAGTCGTTTTTTTTTTTGTTAGATGGAGAAATGCGGGCTTCATAAATCACCTGGGTGGATTTGCATTTTCCCTCCACCGGGCAGGCGTCCATAGAATTACATTTGCATTCGTTTAGAATTCCGGACCTAGATTCAGCATTGCGCAAGTTCACCAGAATACTCCTATTATGGGAACTAATAAGGCTGTCCATATTCGGGGTGCAAGAATAACTAATTTTAAGGGTGTACCTATTAAAAATCTTTCGCATATATATATATATATATATATATATATATAGTGATGATCCACGTATACTGTCGTAATATGTATAGGAAAGAATATTAAAACGTTTTGAGTTTAAAAATCTGTTTTTTTTTTACCGTATTTGTTTGTTTCTACTATTATATTTTACATTTCAGACCGCCTTTCATCAAAAACAAATGATTTTAAAATTTGAATTAGTAACGTATTTCGCGAGATTTGGGGAGAGGGTGGTGAAGAGTTTGTTTAAATCACGTGACGCGTTTGTTTACATCACGTGGCGCGTTTGAGGAGAGAGTTTTTGTTTTTACATCAAGTGACGTTGAAAGCGGCAGATTTTATATATATATATATATATATATATATATATATATATATATATATATATATATTACGCCCGTAGCGACAGATATATATATATATAAAACGCCCGTAGCCCAGAGGTACAAAAAAACCGGTAAAATCAGTTGTAAAAATCAGTAAAATATGTGGAACTCGCTTCCTTATTCTTTCTTTCCTTACGGCTAAAAGTAAAATTAGACAAGTAGACAGTTATATTGAAAAGTGTTTAATATAATTATATTGTAGAACTTTTGAATATTCTTCATTTATAAACGAGTTATTACGCGATCTAGGTTTCTACCATGTGGTGTTTTCAGGCGATTTGAAATAACTGATTTACCGGGTTTTTTTAAGAACGCTAACACAACGGGGGTTTTTTGAACCCGCAGTTTTCAAAAGTAGAAGAAATTATGACGTTTTCAACTATCGTTGTACCAACCTAATAGCTATTTTATGGAAGGGATACACTTAGTCATAATTTTTGTTCTTTCATTCAGTAATTCATTTCTGTTTGGGAATAACATAATATGAATTACTGAATGAAAGAAGAAAATTATGACTAAGTGTAACTCTATATATAAATAGTCATCCGCAGACAGACCTGTTTCGCTGTATCACAGCTCATTAGTGTGGTTAGACAACCGATTGCCTTTTACCCAGGATTAAAACCCGAGCGAATTGCTGTCAATCAGCGATTCTACCTCTGGGCTACGGGCGTTATATATATATATCTGTCGCTACGGGCGTTATATATATATATATATATATATATATATATATATATATATAGCTAAATCCACTGCTAGGAAGAGGGGATCACTGTGTCGGACCAAGAGTTTTTTTCCTCCTTAATCCATCTTGCACACATACAAATCAACCATCCGTCCCTGCATGGAATACTGCTGTCCTATATGGTCAGGCCCTCCCTCAGTCCATCTCAGTGTTCTCGACAGGCTCCAAAGTAGAATCAGTAATGTAATAAGTACCGACTTAACAGCTCGACTCCAGCCGCTTTCTCGCCGACGGAATGTGACTTTATTCTGTCTGTTCTATAAATATTTTCATGGTTTTTGCTCCGACAAACTTAAGTCACTGGTGCCCCTGCCATAGGAGTTTACTCCTGCAACCAGACTGGCAACTGGGTCCTACCCATTTACAGTTAGAACAACCAAATACAGCCGACAATTTTACTCCATTTTACTCCATCAGCTTCTATTCTCGCACTTCCCGCCTGTGGAACTCGCTTCCTTATTCTTGCTTTCCTGACGGCTACAACCTCTAGGAATTTAAATGCAATGTCAACAGCCATCACTTATCTACTTATAACATGAATATGTTATAATATCACTACAAAATAGCTATTTTGCTTCGACACTTTTTGTGTCTTATCAAGTGATGAGGTTTATTTCAAGTTGAAGGGTATAAAAAGGTTAAAAACATGCAAAACCCCTTTAATCGGGGAGGCATTTTTGTATAGAAAGTGTGGACCAAACAGAATGAAGTAACTTCTGATTTGGAGAATATGTGAGCAGACACAAAAATAATTTTGGGGATTAGTACTAATATTTGATTTAATTGAGATCAGCATTATTAATTGACTATTATATTTACTTTATTATAATGGGTAATTTTTTTAATTTCTAAGTTTAACGATTTATTAGTATTAGAATGTTATTCTTATATTATTAAACGAGGAAGAGAAAGAACGCACACATAAATAAACATCCACTCATGGACAAATAAACGAGTATACACACATACACTGGCAAACAAACGCATATACGCATTAATATACGCACGAATATATATATATATATATATATATTTGTACTAGCAGTATAGCCCGTCGTTGCTCGGATACAAACGCATATACGCATTAATATACGCACGAATATATATATATATATATATATATATATATATATATATATATATATATATATGTACTAGCAGTATAGCCCGTCGTTGCTCGGATGTAATGAAAGCTTTAAAACTAAACCATGTTCTTGGAGCTCAGACTCTTTGGACGTTGGCACGAAAGACTAAAAAGCAATAGTTGTTTCCAGTTAAAGCGAAACCGTAGACTGAAAGAAAAATGAATGGATGTAAGTCAAATTTTGATTTCCTGCTATCGATATCAAATAAGTGTTTTTCATTGTAAACTGAATTTTGAAGGCTAAATAGTCCTCTGAGTAAATGGTATCATGGCTGAGACTAAGAACTACAATTATACATATTTAGAGCCAAATCCAAAGCAAAAACTACAATAAAAAGGGCTGAAAAAAATACAGACATACAGGCAGATAAACAGACACACATACAAACAGCTTGTCTTTTATATATATATATTAGCGCTTATTTGCACTATTGTAAGAACTGCAACCTTGAAACTTCTGAATATCGTTTCCTATGTCTTTGTCTATGAGTGTATAAAATTTGATTAAAATCGAATCATTCCTTCTATAACCCGATTTTTTCGATTATCGATTTTCGATATTTATCGGGGGTACCTCGACACAAAACCTAGCTAAGAACACTCACAGATGCTTATAGTACAACTGTGTAAATTTTCAAAAAAATCGGTTAAGCCGTTTCAAAATCTATAGGTAACGGACGCACACACACACACACGCACACACACGCACACACACGCACACACACACACACACACACACACACACACACAGTTTCATTTATAAATAAGTTTAGATTTTAACCCAAAGGGATAATCAGTAAATCCCAAAAACCCGACCCGAATTAATATTAATTTCATTAATATTAAAACTGATCAAAGTGGAGGCTTCGATGCAAATATCATATTCTAATTACAGAGTCAAATATAAAAATAAAACAAAATTTCGATGTTTAAATTTGTTGAATAGACATTTCTACGAGGACTTCCTTGCGTCTTCAGCAACGAAATATTTATTTAATCAAATTCAAATGACAAAAGATTTTATACCGTCAGAAGTCAAAAAAAAATTCTATCCACAGGAAAATAAAATGGGGTGGGATTAATAATTTTTCAATTTAAAGAAGTAAATAGGGAAGCAGGCAGATACTTATGTCTTGCATTAGAAGACACCCCTCTCCCTTATCTGAGTTGAGAGTTTAAAAGTTGAAATTTAGCCATGTTTGGTGGATGTTCTTTTTTTTATTTTTACTTAACTTGTTTCCCTGATAATTTTTGGGTCTATCAAGATCATACTTGTTCACCCACGAAACCTTACCGGAACAATGCTGTTCCAGCAGGTGATTTTGAAATTGTGAAGCGCATAACAACTGATTTGTAACAGCCTTTTATGAAATATCAAACGTCCAATCAGAACGGCTGTAGGTCACTTATGCCACAGCCAAGAAGGGACAAAAAAGAGAAACATTGAATACTCGTCTCCAGAATTACTTGCTCGGGTGTGTTTGGTCAGTTGCTTGGAGTGACTGGTCGCTATGGTGTGAGTCCCGGCCGGGCAACTCCTTCGTCTCACCAGGGCATAAACCATATCTTTTATATATTTGTATCTTATATTCTATGCGTATAAATGTGTCGAGTTTTTTCAATTATGACGACATTATCAGAAAATAAGAGCGATGACTATAATAAATTTGATGCCAATGTTCAATGTTAAATTTTAGTTTATGGTGGAATATTGTTTTAGTTTTTTTTTTTGAGATTACTGGATAGCAAAATTAAAAAAAAAAGGCTCTCACATTATATTTCCGAAGTAATTTTTACAGATATATCCAACGTAGAACAAAGTTAGATCAGCTTCCGCTTGTAAGTCATGCTACAAACCTCTAAACACCTTCGTGTTAAAAAAATATATATTTCTGCGATATTCTAAACTTCAAGTAAGTAATATTTGTTTCAAATCAAATAAAACTTTAAATCTGATAAAATTCAAATAAATATTCATATAAATTTGATTTTTGAATTGTTTTCTAATTACATCGAGATGACAGATGTTAAAAAATGGAGCTAAAAGCGGATATTTAGCAATTTCAATACGAGAAATCATTCTAGTCAATTTAAATTAGTTTTGGAAGACACAAAACATATTTTGCTTATTGGAAATATTATATTTAATCTATTAGCCTGAAATTAAATCGAAAATAAAAGCTATAAAAAACATTATTTAGTTCTAAAAATTCATTTTAAAATTTAGGTATCGCGTTTTTTTGTTTTTTTTCAAAACGGAAAATACTAGTCAATTTAAATTAGTTTGAAATACACAAAACGTATTTTGCTTATTGGAAATATTAAATTTAATCTATTAGGAAAAAATTAAATCGAAAATAAAAGCTACAAAAAAACATTATTCAGTTCTAAAAATTCATTTTAAAATTTAGGTATCCCGTTTTTTTTTTGTTTTTTTGTTTTTTTTTTCAAAACGAAAACTCATTCCAGTCAATTTAAATTAGTTTCGGAATACACAAACGTATTTTGTTTGTTGGAAATATTAAATTTAATTTATTAGCCGAAAATTAAATAAAAAATAAAACTTATGAGAAGCATTATTCATTTTTAGAAGTTCATTTTAATCTTAGGTATTTTGTACTTAAATTCTTAGACCGCGATTAATGCAGATTCCTCTACACGTTTGCCTTTTTCTTCCTTACTCTTTTACTTTAACCCATTCTTTCTTTCTTTCTTTCTTTCTTTCTTTCTTCCGCAAATATTACTATTGATACTTATGAATTACTCCCCTTTGATTTCCTCTCCCTGCATTTTAATCATTTTTAATTTTAAAATTTTAGTTTTATAATTTTAATTTTATATATATATATATATATATATATATATTATAAATTTCTTATAAATTATACTTTAGAACATGTTCAAATTACAATCTACTACAAAATGGACATTTGTTTCGACATTGAAAGGACAATGTCTCATCAAATAGTAAACACTATTTTTTGAAGGGAGATAGACAATTCGTTTCCTTATATTGGTAATTTTTCGTGTGCGAGGTAAAGGGGGTAGGGAAAATGAGAAACCAGAATGGAGGTCGTAAAAGGAACGTTGAGGAAATAAAGAACAAAGAGAGGAAAACGGGAGAGAAAGAGAAAGAACTAAAAGAGATCTGGTGAAAGTTTCAAAGAAACGAAGCGAACTTTCAAAAAATGCCGTTCAGTACCTGATGAGACATTATCCTTTCAATGTCGAAACAAACTGTTCATTTTGTAGTAGATTGTAATTTGTACATGTTCTAAAGTATAATTTATAATAAATATTTATAGTTCTATTTCTATATTGAGCGCTGTTTTAAATTAATGTTTTGAATGTTGTTAATATTTTCTTCATTCCTTATTCATATATATATATATATATATATATATATATATATATATATATACCAACATTATAGAGATTTGCTTATACATATATCACGTTTTAATACCGGTTCTTGTACGATCAACATAATTAAGCAACGTCAAATCTGGTCACTACCAATAGGGGATAATTGCTTGTGAATAGCCGGCATTGTAAGTTTGGATGGTGTAATGGATAACAGCTCGAAATTTTAAATTGGATAGACAAGTTCTAATTCCGGTCAGGTTCATTATATTCATTTACGCAACAAAAAGAAAAGTATAACTCCACCTTTTCTCACCCCAGGACTTTTGCACTAAATAATTTTTATGTAAAAAAAATCTTACAATGTAATAAAAATATTTTCTGGTCTTAAATAAGCTGTAAAAAAGCAATTCAATCCAACCAAGCTATAAATTCGCGGCAGGGTAGACTTATCTCCGTAACTTTGATTGGTAACCAGTATAAAAAAAAAGGACAGCGTTTTTATAACTTATCTGACCCATTTATTTTATCCTGTTGTCTAGCATTTACCTTTGGCAGAAAACAATATCAGTATTTTGAAAATGTTGACCACCTTACATGATCTATAGCCATTTAACAAACAAAAAATAAAATACCGTTAAGCTATAATAATAATAATAATTTTTAGAACCGTAGTGTGGAGATTGTTGTGTAATATCAGTCCTCCTACACAGCCTTAAATACTGGACAGTCCCTTCGCAAATAAAAAGGATATTTGAGAAAAT
Organism: Ascarosepion bandense; assembly: GCA_037127315.1. Taxonomy (NCBI): domain Eukaryota; kingdom Metazoa; phylum Mollusca; class Cephalopoda; order Sepiida; family Sepiidae; genus Ascarosepion; species Ascarosepion bandense. Next base: position 1,131,462 of record JBBBDQ010001784.1, on the reverse strand, counting down.
CGAAATAAGATTCAACAGATGGGCCCCATGGACTAAAACTGTAAGCGACAATGATTTCGGGAAAATGAAAACAAAAAGGACACTTATATTAGAAACAGAAAGAGACAGTTGAAATTTTTTGGGCATACAATGGTGAAAGAAAGCTTGAAGAATTTGACACTCACAAGAGGGCAAGAGGGATGGCGGAAAGCAAAGAATAACTTGTTTAAAGAGATAGTCTAAATGGTTCGCAGAACGAGGATATTTTAAAATGATTTCACCCCAAACAAGTCGGTACCGCCACTGATACGCAGAGGGCTACATAAGAGAGTTTAGGTTTTAGGCAGGAAGAGAGTGAAGAAAAAGACGAACCAGTTACAGGGTGTGTCAGAGAAAAGCCAAGAGAAGGATGTGAACACAGGAGTGAAGACAGTTGCGAAGGTAGAGAGAAAGGAAAAGAACATAGTGATGTAGAAAGGAGTGGAGTCAAGTGGATAAGAGATGAGAACTGACACTGCATTTAAATTTCTGGAGGTTGTAGCCGACAGGAAAGCAAATATATGAAAGGGAGTTCCACAGGCGGGAAGTGCAAGAAAAGAAGCTGATGGAGTATAATTGTCGCTTGAATTTGGTTGATTTAACTGTAAAAGGGTGGGACCTTGTTGCCAGTCTGGTTGCCCGAGTAAATTCTTGTGGAGGGGGAACCAGTGACCTAAGTTCGTCGGAGCAGAAGCCATGAAAATATTTGTAGAAGAGACAAAGAAAAACCACATCCCGCCGGTAAGAAAGTGGCTGGAGTCGTGCTGCCTGGTCGGGACCAATCAAATTACAGATTCTTATTTGGAGTCTGTCGCGAACACTGAGATGAACAGCAGGGCCGCTTGACCTGATATGACAAGAGTATTCTATGCACGGTCGGATGGTTTATTAAGAGAGATAGTAAAAAAAAGAAAAAAAGAAAAAGAAAATAAACGACAAGCCTTAGAGCTTTAAAGGATAGGAAGTTTTGGAGAGCGATTATTGTCCACATTCTGAATGAACACGGTACAAAAACAAAAAGAAAGATTACTAAAAAATGTCAAATAACTTTCAATGCATTTCTAAAATAAAATCATATGAAAAGTTTCTCTATAGCAAATTCGTCAATGCCTTCACAGGAAACGGGCACTGGGTTAGTCCATGAAAAGTAAAATGTATATTTTTTTGTAAGAAATATATAGTTTTTAATCATTTCACTCCAAGCAAGGCATTCCACTGCCACTATTGCGCAGGAGATTAGGGAAAGGTGAAGAGAAAGAGTGGTTAGATATAGGAAATGTCAGAAGGAGGGTGAGAGACGGGTAAGGATACCGAAGCTGAGTGTTGGGCAGATGGGAAGAATGTTTGAGAGAATGGATGCGAGTTAGTTTGTACGGAGATGCCTGTTGACCTTATATTTAAACTCCTAGAGATTGTAGCTGTCGAGGAAGCAATCATGTGGAAGGGAATTCCACAGACGGGAAGTGCGAGAAAAGAAGCTGTTGGAGTAGAAACTGCGGTTGCATTTTATCGGTTTCACTGTAAAAATGTGGGACCTAGTTGCTAATCTAGTATCTCGTGAAAATTCGTACCTAGGGGGCACCAGTGATCTAAGTTCATCGGAGCAGAAGCCGTGAAAGTATTTATAGAAGAGGTACAGGAAAGCCACGTCACGCCGGTGAGAAAGTGACTGCAGCCGGTCTGCCGAGTCGGTCTCGATCACATTACAAACTCTATGCTTGGTAATATTTTGTCGCTGAAGAGGTGCGGGTTTTTGATTGTTTCACAGGTTTTTCATCCTTATTCATTTCTTCATGGTGTCTTCGTTGTGGATTCCGAGATCATTCTATGGTCACCAATATTTTACGAAGTGAAAGAAGAGTTTCCACGGTCCGTGGTTACGCGATACGAAGCAAAGGTTCTGACTGCGCGGGTCGATGGTAATAACGCTTTTTAACATAAATAAACTTTCAGAAGCACTTGATAGCAATTATAAATGGGACTTATTGCAATAAGCAGGTAATATTTATGAACATGCAAGCTAGTAACGAAAAACATTCTCGAGTTTGCACCTTAGGAATTATCCAATTCTGTCTAAATTTGAAAAGATTATTTCCGTTTGCACCTGAAGCTTCAGAGATTTCCAGTGAATATTGTACGTGTCTAGCAGTTCTAGACAACACCATTTTCTTGATTTATGTGTGGGCTAAGAGTCGCTGTGCAGCTGAACAGCTGACAATCTACGCCCATTTTTCTCAGCTACATACCGATATCTGACTCTTTGGGAAGGGTCTTCTAGCCCATTCAGGTGTCAGTTCGTTTTTCTCCTGTCTGCTTCTTCTTCCGGCTAAGGTGGAACTTTGTAGGTTGAAAGTGCAAAGATGGCAAACTTCAATACCATTTCAATTATTATTACTTTTTTAAAATTTTTTAATTTTTTTTTTTTTTGACGGTGTATATTTAGTCTTTCATTTTGCCTGTTTCTTGTTTGATTTTATACCCTTGTCCAAATTAATTGAAGCAACTGTTTTAGTTTCCTTTCTTGCACCATACGTCAGTTTTAGACACACTAGAGTGTCAGGGTGTAATCGATTTCTATTTTTTCCTCAGATTAGTTCATTTGCAGTGGTGTGCAGTAATAAGAATCTATGTTTAAGGGTAAAGAACTCCCCAATGTAATCAGTTCCCAAGTAGGCATATACGCTGACGACACCACCGTTTTTGATAAAAAATCTGCTGAGGGTAATAAAGCAAACCTCACTGCCGAGCTTGAAAAGGACCTTCAATCTGTGGTGAACTGGAGTAAGAAATGTCTCGTAAATTTGAAAGCTTCCGAAACGAAACTGCTATCTGCTAACCACCATAGACAATCGCTCCTACCCTTCTCCATTAACATGGATCAGGCTAGCCTGCCTGAGAGCAAAACTGCGCCTCCTTGGCTTCTCTCAGCAGACCTCTAGTGAAATGACTATATAGAATCCATAGCTAAATCCGCTGTTAGGAAGGTCGGTTCACTGTGCAGGGCCAGGAAGTTTTTTTCCGCCTGATTCACTCTTGCACATAGATAAATATACCATCCTCCCGTGTATTGAATACTGCTGCCACATCTGGTCGGGTGCTCCCGCTATTCACCTCGGGTTCTTGACAAAATCCAATCTGTAACGTGATCGATCTCGACTTGGCAGCTCGGCTGCAGTCGCTCTCTCACCGGCATGATGTGGCTTCCCTGTACCTCTTCTACAAATACTTTCACGGTTTCTGCTCCAATGACCTGAGCTCACTGGTGCCACCTATGTATGAATTTACACGAGCTATTAGACCAGCAACTAGGTCCCACCCTTTTACAGTGAAACCGATAAAATGTAACCGCAATTTCTACTCTAACAGCTTCTTTTCTCGTACTTCACACCTGCGGAATTCCCTTCCATATCCTTGCTTCCCCGACAGCTACAATCTCCAAGAATTTAAATATAAAGTCAATCGTCATCTCCGATCTCACTAACTCGCATCCTTTCTCTCAAGCTCTTTTCTCCATCCACTCCACTCTCATAACACCAGTAATCTCATCCTTCTCTTACCCACTTCCTGACACCCCCTATAACCTGTCCCTCTTTCTCGTCACTTTCCTCCTATGTAACCCCTCTGGCCAACAGTGGCAGTAAAACTGCCTTGCTTGGAGCGAAATTATTTTAAAAAATATGATTCACTTTGTTTGGCCTTGAAAAATATGGCGTCATCCGTGATTACCTCAGATTTTTATCACGCCCAGACACTGTTGTCTCGACTGTTGTTTAGTTCTTATATAGCCATTGTCTGCGATAAATCTTAGTCCAAGGAAACGAACGAAAATTGTACTGCTTCACAAAGACACTGACATGCTTTACAGAGAGATATTTTGTTGTCACTATTTCAATTTTCAGTCGTGACATCAAAGCGAAGAAAAAATCTGTCCAAAACGTAAAGGAAAATGCCATCGGAAGAGAAAAAACAATTCTAAGAGACGACGTATACGTGATAAGTGAAGGTGTGAAAGATCATAAGAAGACATTATTCGTTTTGTTTCAGTTACTTTGCTTAAGGGGGAAGATAGAACAGATCAGAAACTCAGTTTATGAAGTCCCTCTAAAATGCCATTGCTTGATTTGCGTGTTTTTGATGCGATTGTCACAAAAAATACATGAGCTCATAGTAAATGATCTGGAATCAAATGTATCTGGGTATTGTAAAGCATCAATAAAGTATATTGCATAATTAATGTATCGATACATATTTCAAACGTCTTCACGTCAAGTAACCAAGGCTGTAGAAATCAATCTGTCCTGCTATTTAACCCATAGCTGGTGGGGAGAAGAGATGGACTAGTACCTTTTTTGCAAGCGTATTTGCGCATAAGTGAATGCAACGAATTCAACTTGAATTCGAACTCGCTTCTCCGATTTCTCATTTCATTGCATCACAAGGCACAACACTAATACGAAAAAGTGAAAAAATTTTTTTACTTCAACACTTACTTATCGTAAACATCCATTGACTAAAGTAAGAAACAGACTACGATATAAAACTGACTACTAGATGAGAAAAAGGTACTAAAAAAAGGAAGAAAATGGGGAAGAGTCAATAAAGATCTTTATCAGATCTGCAGTTTATTTCGCTGTTGCCTTGAGCAAATGAATTTACTCGTGCTACTAGACTGGCATCTAGGTCCCATCCTTTTGCCGTCAAAACAATCAAATATGACTGCCACTTCTACTCTAATAGCTTCTTTTTCTCGCACTTCGCGCCAATGAAACGTTTTTCCATACACTTGCTTCCCTGATAGCTACAATCTTCAAAAGTTTTAATGCAACGTTAATTTTCATCTTCTATCTCCTAGATTCCTATCTTTCTCCTATCCTTTCTTCGACATCCCCTGTACCTTGTTTTTTTTTTTTTTTTGCATTTTTGGATCTTTGTTTTTTATTATGCAATTATTTTATATATATATATATATATATATATATATATATATATATATATATTAATTCCATGTAAATAAAATTCCTAGTGTGAAAAAGTCATTCATTCAGTGGCAGTATAAATTGAACTATTTGAGAAATATGACACGTTATGTTTTTTTCTTTTTTTTTTTAGGTAGAAACATTTCAGTTTTTAATGTCTGACATTGTTTTACGAACAATGGTTTTATAATTATTGCCAACAGAACAATTTTCAAGATATTTAGTAAAGTTACAGTTTTATCCTGAACGAACTTCAATTCAAGCTGCTTACACTGTATGTTGACAAATAGTTTCTCATCTTGTGACAGCATTGTAGTTTTAGGAACATATAATGAAAAAAATTGACAATAGATTATCACATTCCCTAAATGTAATTTCATCCCAACTTTATTGTCCAATATTATTTCGATGGTCGACATTAAATTCCAAGCACGAACAGATGTTTCAGTATCTGATACCTATACCTACATTACGCTAAATGTAACACAGAATTTGCATTGGAACAGCAAGATGCCATTCAAAAAGCAAAATATTAAAAAAACAATAAAATGTCGTTAGAAAAGAAGTCATGATTGCTAAATGATATGTATGTAATATCAATCCTCCTATCTGGCAGTGAATTCTGGACAATATACTCACTTGAATAGAAAACATAAGGTGATAGTGATGTGGTTCTACAGAAGGGTGCTGAGAATACCATGGCAGGTGAACTATAAGGTGTAATCTAAAAAAAATGGAAATAAATAGATCAACTTTAGTTACAATCTAAAAGTGGAAGTATAAATGTCTACGATGCATAATGACAAAAGAGGGCTTAGAGAATATGGCACCACTAGGACATAATCAAGGCAAAAAGAAGCAGAGCGAAACGGTAAATAGCACAACTAAGAAGCTTGTGTATGGAAGGGTACAAGATAAGAAATAATTGTTACGCGCTACAAAGAATAGGAGGCTATGAAGAGTTATGATCGCTCATAATTCGGAAACAAGCACTGCGCACAAAACACAAGAAATTGAAGTGTACACAGACAGAAATTTTTCAATCCTGGGTTAGAAGCAATCTAACCGTATTGATGAGCTGTGATACAGCGAAACAGATCTGTCTGCGTATGAAGATTTACGCTCTCATACCCTGATTGAGCACTCTGGAAGAATGGCAGACTTTAAAAAACAGTAGGCATGTACGCATCGCTCATTCACTAATGAATTCGAGCACTCTGGGTATTGGGAGTATATAGTGATAATATACATGCTAAAAAGTCTGCCAACTTCTACTGTGCGCCCATGGTCCAGAGGTAGAATCGCCGACTGACGCCACTTCGGTCGGGTTTCAATCCTGGGTTAGAAGCAATCGGAGTCTAACCGTACTGATGAGTTGTGATAGCGAAACAGATCTGTCTGGATGTATATATATATATATATATATATATATACTAGCAGTATAGCCCAGCGTTGCTCGGGTGTAATGAAAGCTTTAAAACTAATCCATGGTCCTGGAGCTCAGACTCAGCCTAAAGAATATTTGTGTGAAGTTTGGTGACAATCGGATAAAAATTTTGGATTTGTACAAAGAACATACAGATAGATAAACAGACACACACACACAAACATCTTGCCTTATATATATAAATGTATATAAATATATTGTCGATTTTCTGCACTATTATAAGAACTGCAACCTTGAAACTTCTGAATATCGTTTCTTACGTCTTTGCCTATGAGTGTATCAAATTTCGATTATCGATTTTTGATATTTATCGGGGTACCTCGACACAAAACCTAGCTAAGAACACTCGCAGACGCTTATAGTACAAATGTGTAAATTTTCAAGAAAATCGGTTCAGCCGTTTCGGAGTCTATAGGTAACGGAAACACACACACACACAGACACGCACACAGAGACAAAGTTCCATTTTTAAATAAATTATTATTCGTGTCTTATCAAGTGATGAATTCCATTTCATGTTAGAGGGTTTTAAAAAGTTAAAAGTCAAGGGAAACCCCCTTAATTAAGGAGGCGTTGTTCCAGAGACAGAATGAACTAATCAAAACAAAGCAATCTCTTATCTGGAGAAGACAAAATCAGACCCTAAAGTTCATTTGTTAGGCGCCTTAACAAAAATATTTGAGTAAAACAGAGATCAGCATATGTAAATGCATGTACATATTTGGGAGTACGGACATACTTTGTATTGAGCACCTTTTTAAGAATAGCGTTTCTTTGGATACGGAATATTATTGATATATATATATATATATACACAACTATAGAGGTTAGGTATGGATAGAATAATATTCATATATATATATATATATATATATGGAAAAATTAGCGAGAACTTTTTCAAGATCTTATATATATATATATATATATATATAGGACCTTTTAAAAGTTCTCGCTGATTTTTCATGAAAATTAATGTTATTTCCTAAAAAATTACTAAAAAACCAGTCACTGAGGCTCACCACGAATGGGCACATTTTTTCTTTTTTTTTTTTTTTTTTTTGCGTTTTCATGAGAATGAAAGTCCTGCTCAGCCAGGCCATGTTTCAACGACCGAAACAAGTACATAATCGGATAGGGCAGTCTCCGGCGAATACGGCGTGTGGGGTACGTCTTCCCATTTAAGAGTTTCCAAGTAGGTTTTCACCCGTTTTGCAACATGTAACCTTAGGTTGTCATGTTGCAAAATCAACCTGTCTCGTCTCTGCTTGTATAGCGGTCAATTTTTCTTCGGCTCGGCTAAAACGTATCAGTTGTATTCAATAGCGATCTTGTGTAATGCTTTTGGTCGGTTTGATCAGCTCATAAAAAACTACACCCAGCTGATATCATGGATATTCGGCTTTGCTGCCGATGTTGATGCGTGGCTGAGCTTACTTCTCGATCTTCTACGCTTAGGGTTCTCGTAGTGTATCCACTTTCCATTTCCATTTCTGTCGTTGAAGCAGATATTCACACGTGGCAAGACGCCGGTCGACGTCTCTCGGCTTCAAATCATACGCACCGAATGTCTTCACTTTTGAATCGTTACTCATGCTTTCAGACGTTTCTGAGCTGATGTGTGATCAACTCCTAATGATTGTACAAGTTCAGCTTGCTCCTGACATGCGTCTTCATGAAGCAATAATGCCTCCAGTTCTTCGTCTTCAAACTTTTTTCGGTGCGACAGTGCGTTGTTTAACTTCAACATAAAAATCATTATTTTTTTTAAGCGTCTAAACAAATCACTGCATGTTGTTTCCTATACTGCAAGGTAGCCGTAAGTCTCTACAAGAATTCTGTATGCTTTAGCTGCAGATTTCTTTTGAATCAAGTAGTGCAGTAAATTTCCGCGCAAATACACTTTCTGTGGTGCGAAATCCGATATATTTAACGTTATGAAAAACGAAGTTGTTTTAACTTCGGTCCAATGACATATACTGAATGTCAAGCTTGCTTATAGTACTTCCTTATAGAGGCATTAGCCTCTGAAGCAAAACGCACGCTGTTCTGGGAACGTCATTTGTTGGAAAACAGCAACAACTGATTCAAAATCCTAATGTGCAAAATAACAAGAGAAAAAACTGTTTTTATGCCGTCGCGTTTCATCCCCTGAATGATTTTATCAGGGCATATGTAGAATTTATTTTGTTGTACGTGTTCTCTCAAAACATTTCGAGGACACGAAGTGTCGTTATTCAAAGTCTGTTTAAATTGTGAATAGATTATCATATTATCGGATCGATATAGGTGCTGTGCATTTTCAAAAGCATGAGATAATGGATTTAACCGTTTTCTTTTGATTTTCCAACATATTTAAGGTCGCGTATGTTGGCTTTGGAAAGTAATAATTCTTTCAGAAAAGCAAAGATTGGAAAGAAACCGGGGCGTAGATCTATATTTTGATAAGATTCGATAACGGTACTCTAGAGAATTTTTCTTCGAAGTAAATTTCTTCCTCTTTTGACGAATGTGACATTTTTAGATCAAAATTGGGGTTGAATTTATTTCTATGTATGAATAATGTATTTGATAAAATGCCATGTATAATGTGTATTACTTAAAAAGTAATACATAATTAGCAATGAAATTTTTACTGAATAAAGATTAGGGTGGAATACATAAATATTATACAGAGTTACAAAAATTTACATAACAGTTTGTTTTTAAATAAAGATTAAATGGAACAAAGGAAATAAGCTACTGGACAAAAGTTATGGAATCTTGTTAATACTTGAGTTTGAACAAAATATCAACAAATTTTAATATTTGATAAATATCCCCATATTTTCAATGACTTCTCTGCATCGTCGACCACATGATCTAATTCATTTCCTGCAAAAATCAGCAGTAATTCCCGCCCATTCTTCTTTCAATAACTCCCATAGGTGATCCTGGTTTTCCGGGTTTCTTTTCTGAGCCCTTTCTCCAATTATCTTCCAAACATTTTCTATTGGATTCCGGTCGGGGTTCTGAGCTGGCCACTTCATTAGGACGATTCCTTCTTCTTCAAATAAAGACATAACCTTCTGAGTCTTGTGGCAAGGTGCATTGTCCTGCATGAAAATAGAAGATTCATAAAGGTTATGGTGTAATCTTGGTACCACATGCTGCTGAGGAAGCCTTTTGCAAATCTCACCATTGATATTGCCATATAAGCGGATGATAGGGCCAACTCCTGCAGATGAAATCATTCCCCACACCATCACACTGCCGCCACCAAACTTAACGGTTTTTTGACACATTGAGAAGACAGTCCTTCACCTGTTCTATGGTGTACATAAGTTTTGCCCTCAGAACCAAATATAGTAAACTTGGACTCGTCACTGAAATGAACTGTATCCCATTGTGCGTTAGTCCAAACAACATGTTCTCTCGCATACTCCAGGCGTGCCCTTTGGTTTCACTTTGAAATGAAAGACTTCGAAGCTGGAATACGGGCATGCAATCCTGCATTTTTTAACCTACGAACAAAAGTTTTCCTTGAGATCTTATTATCTGTGTCTTCAATAAATTTACGGGCAATTAAAGTAGCAGTTTCAAAACTGTCTTTTGTACATATTCTTACAATTCTTTGATCTTCTCTTTTCGATGTTTTTGGAGGTCTGCCAGTTTTTAGTTTTGCATCTAACATTTTATCGGTTTTATACCTGCTAATTACAGGATAAATTACACTTTTAGACCTATAAACAATATCAGAAATTTCTGAAATTGACTTTTTTTCTTGATAGCGATAATGAGTTTTTTTTTCAAAAGAGATCCTAGAATTTGCAGAATTTGCGATATTGCTTAAAATTAAAGTCCAAATGATAAATGAACTTTTATTTATTGTTGAAAAGCGCCATCGAGTTTTTTAACAATGTAAATTAAAAGTTTATGCAAATTATTAACATTGTTCCTTGACGTTTGCCCAGTAGCTTATTTCCTTTGTTCCATTTAATCTTTATTTTAAAAAAAATATTACGTAAATTTTTTATACTTTGTATAATATTTATGCATTACAATCTTTATTCGGTAAAAATCTCATTGCTAATCATGCATTATTTTTTAAGTAATACACATATTTATGTCTTTGTTGTTTCCGTTCCTTATATTATGGCCGCTACTATATATAGAGTAATTAATGAAAATGCATATGCTTAAGAGAGACGGGGAGAAAGAACGATCGGTGGAAAAAAATAACAAATACAAGATCCATCAACTGCGTGAGAGAGAGAGAGAGAGAGAGAGAGAGAGAGAGAGAGTCGAGAAAGAGATCATTTATATTTAGAGGCATCATTTATTCTTATCGTTTTTATTTCCCGCGACGTGGCTTCCCTGTGTCTCTTCTATAACTACTTTCACGGCTTCTACTCCGATGAACTTAAATCACTGGTGCCCCCTAGGTTCGAATTTGCACGAGATACTAGATTAGCAACTAGATCCCACCCTTTTACAGTGAAACCGATAAAATGCAACCGCAACTTCTACTCCAACAGTTTCTTTTCTCGCACTTCCAGACTGTGGAATTCCCTTCCACATGACTGCTTCCCCGACGGCTACAATCTCCAGGAGTTTAAATGAAAGGTCAATAGACACCTCCTAACAAACTAACTCGCTTCCATTCTTTCAAACACCCTTCCCACCCACCCAACTATTTATCACCCCACTTCTGACATTTCCTATATCTAACCACTCTTTCTATTTACTTTCTCCTATGTAGCCCCAAGCGCAATAGTGGCAGCGGAATGCCTTGTTTGGGGTGAAATGATTAAAAAAAAAAAAAAAGAAAATTCACAGGTGCCATTGGTTTCTTTCTCTCTTTTATTTCTTTTTAAATTTCTTGTTTTTATTTTATTTTATTTTATTTTTTTTTTTTTTTGAGAGATCTCATTGTTTTCATTTTTTCTAAACCTTCGTTTTAAAATTGACTTTATTTGCTTCTCACATATGCGGATTTTCTCTTTTAGCTAATATTGCACAATAACATGTGCATCAAATGAATTTATAAATATTTAATAATTACCTATATTACAGTTTCATCAATGAAAGAAGAAAATTTAGGGTGATTCGGACGAGTCCATCTTTGCTTTCTTGCCTTGTAAAATTTTGCAAAGTAATAATAACAAAAAAACCATTCTATTTTCATTTGGCAATAAACACTAAAAATTTTATGAAATACATCATTTCTTAAAAAAAAAAAATTGGGGTGGCCTAATAATTATGGCCGGTAGTGTAGATGCAGTTAGAAAGAAAGAGAGAAAGAAAAAGAGAAGGAGTTACACAGATAGAAAGAAAGAGATACACAAATAGAGAGAGCGAGAGCGAGAGAGAAAGAGAAAGATAAAAAAATATATCGAGTTTGTGTATGTGCGTGAAAGAGAGACAGACAGACTAAGAGAGAAAGTGAAAAAAATAAACATGTAAATATAGGAAGCTTGAAAAAGTGTAGGGTTAGGCAGGCATGATTCGCGAGTTAGGAAAAGAGAACGAAAAAATAAAAGAGAGAGGGGAGAGCGGAGAAAGATAAATATTGAGAAAAAAGAGAGAGAGGGTAAGAAAGTAAGTGAAAGAAAAACAAAGAGACGGGTATGAAAGAAAGAAAGTTTGAGAGGGAGAGCGCGAGATAGACTAAACTATCGCCCGGTTCACACTCCACCCACGTCTATTGAACAGGTGAAGAGGCTCATCCCTTGTTTCCTGTTTAGGATGTGGTTTCCGGCTTTCTGTTTTCCAATCTTTTCACTCTTACGTAGCCCCCTGCACATCAGTGGCGTTACCGCCTTGCTCGGGGTGATATGATTAAAAAAAAAAAAGATGAACAATTAAAGATTGAGCGGCATATATTGAGCGGCCCTAAATGGAAGAGAGAACAAACCAGAAGTAGACCTAGCGATAAGTAGAGAGAAAGAGAGAAAGAGAGAGAGAGAGAGAAACAATTAAATATTGAGCGGTATATATTGAGAAGCACTGGATGAAAGAGGGAGCAAACCAGAAGTAGACGTAGCAATGAGTAGACAGAGAGAGAGAGAGAGAGAGAGAGAGAGAGAATGAGAAAGCACTTCAGAATAGAGACACTGAAAAAGAAAGAAGAAATGAGACGAAGAGAGACAAAGAGGAAGAGAAGAGACCAGAAGAAGCTAGGATAAACAGATACCCCGAAGGAAGAGAGACTAAAGATGAGTGGAAGAGAGACCCAAACCGAAAGATCGAAAATAAGAGAAAAAGAAGAGTAAGCAAGGGGTTATATACACAGAACAAAAGCATGACAAAAGAAAGAAATAGGGATTTGTATTTTTGAGGATTATTGACATATTGATATATATATATATATATATATATTGGTTCTGTATTCTTAATACATTGAGCTGTCTGCCTGCATCACTTTTTAATATTAAAAAATTTTAATATTGATTAAAATCAGGTTCTTGGAATTTACCTTCCTACTCTTACACTTCGGATTAAAGAAAAACAAAATATATATATATATATATTGTATCGAGGCAGTAGATAATTTTCTAAACATATACTGTTAAATATAAGAGACAATGAATGTCTATTATGTTTAATCATGAGCCGTTCTAAACATTGTATTTTGGCTTTAATTTCAGGTGAAATAAAGACAAAACATAGCCATGTATGGAATATCAGACAGATTTTAGTCAGCAACACAAGAATCCTCACTCATACACAGTAAAAAGAACCTTCAGATATTGAAGGTCATCTACATTAAATCCAAACAACATACACTTAATAAAATTACGTTTAAATCTGGTCATAACACATTACATTGCATTTAAATATATGGTTCTGTTATCATTTCAAGCTCTCACGCGGTGTGACGTCAAAGAACCGCACTGCAAATTTGCGAACTGCGTTTGTTATTTTTGGTAACTGTTATGGTTGCTTAGCAAAGTTTTATGTCAACACAAGATAAAATCGTCGCTGATGGCGGATGTTTTCATGGTAACGTCCTTGTAACTTCTCTGAAGATTGCTCATGTGAGCAGAAAGCTTAGATACAACTTAATAAAATTTATCCAAATCTTGGAGAATGTTTGTCTTTATTTTCACCTGAAATTAAAGCCAAAATACGATGTTTAGAACGGCTCATGATTAAACATAATAAACATTCATTGTCTCTTATATTTAACAGTATATGCTTAGAATATATATATATATATGTATATATATATATACATTTGAGTAGATAGATCTATCTATCGCCCGGTTCACACTCCACCCACATGTTAAGAGGCTCATCCCTTGTTCCCTGTTTAGGATGTGGTTTCCGGCTATTTTCTTTTCCAATCTTATGACTTAAATTTCTTTTTTTTTCTCAATTGGAGTAGATACATCTATCTATCGCCCGGTTCACACTCCACCCACGTCTATTAAACAGGTTAAGAGGCTCATCCCTTGTTCCCTGTTTAGGATGTGGTTTCCGGCTTTTCTCTTTTCCAATCTTTTCATTATTACGTAGCCCCCTGCACATCAGTGGTGTTACCGCCTTGCTCGGGTGATATGATTATATATATATATATATATATATATATATATATATATATATATATATATATATATATAACGAGAGATAGAAAGAGAGAACGGCGTGAAAAAACATAATAATAGACTGGCAGATATAGACACAAGGAAATATAGAAAAAAGGATGTGTAAGAATATATTCTGGCATATCCTTCTTTCTATATTTCAGTGTGTTTCATAACAGCTGATGTCAATTCGGTCGGGTTTCAATCCTGGCTAAAAGCAATCGAATATCTAACCGTACTGATGAGCTACGGATGACTTTTTACACTCTCACACCCTAACTGAGTACTCTGGAAGAGTGGTAAACATTGAATAAACAGTAGCTACTCTCGCATCTACGCATCGTTCATCCAGTAATGAATTAGAACACTCTCAGTTACTGGCGTATGTTTATATGCTATATGACACGCTAAAAGTCTGCTGTCTTCTACCGAATGCCCATTGTTCAGAGGTAGAATTGCCGACTGATTGGCTAAAAGCTATCGGATGTCTAACTGTACTGATGAGCTGTGGTACCACGAATGTGGTACTGCGCATGACTAGACTAATATATATATATATATATATATATATATATATATATATATAGCATAATAACGAAAGAAGAACAGATATAAGAATATATATATAATCCTTTCCATCTTTTTCAGTGCGCTCATATCTGTCTGTCTATGACTCTGTTTTTTTCATGCCATCTCTCTTTCTCTCTATATATCTATCTCTCTATCTGTATATATATATATATATATATATATATATATATATATATATATATATCGAGAGAGAGAGAGAGAGAGAGAGAGAGAGTGAGAGAGAGAGATAGCTGGGATGAGAAAAAGTTGATTTGTTTCTAGTATATTTAATACCAGACAATATTTCTAGCTTGTAAGATTTTTTTTGGGGGGGGGGGTATAATACTTGTTTAGTGATAAAAGCCTTACTAATTGACCTATAGGTGGAGGAAAAGAAATGAATGCATATGTTTCTCAAGGCTATTTGCGCGTAAGTAAATATAACGAACTCGACAGGAACTGGAACTCAGCTTTCCGATTAATCATTCTGAACTATTATCTATTACATCAACCGCACATGCAAGCTTACAGCACTTGGTATTTCCAGCCGGTCACTCATCTAGGTCTGACTACGCTCAACGGTGATCATAGAAGAACAAGTGTTTCAGTCTGATATGACCGTTAGTCCATAGGTAGAATAAGCTACGTAGAAATAGAGAGACTGAAAAAGAGAAAAATTTTGGAACTTTTAAACTAGCAGGTCGCTCATCTAGATACTGACCACGATGAACGTGGCTTAACTAGCGTGATTGTAGGGTAACCAGTGTTTCATCGTAATATGCATGTGTACCTACACGTAGAGGAAGCTACGTAGAAATAGAGAGACTGCAGAAGAGAAAAAATTGGAACTGTTAAACCAGTACGTCACTCATCTAGATACTGACCACGGCGAACGTTGCTTAACTAGGATGATCGTAAGGCAACCAGTGTTTCGGTGTAATATGTCTCAATACCTACATGTAGAAGTTACGTAGAAAAAGAGAAACTGAAGAAGAGAAAAATTTTGAAACTTTTAAACCAGTAAATCACTCATCTAGATACTGACCACGGTGAGCATTGCTTAACTAGCGTGATCGTAGGGTAACCAGTGTTTCAGCGTAATATGCATGTGTACCTACACGTAGCGGATGTGCGTTGTGGCGCAGTGGAACGAGAAATCGGAAAGCCTAGTTCGAATTCCAGTTGAATTCCTTGCATTCACTTACGCGCAAATACCCTTGGGAAAGGTATTAATCCGTCTATTCTCTCCAGTTATGGGTTAAATAATAGAACAGATTGGGTTCTATAGCCTTGGTTGGCAACCAGTCTACCGCAGAAAGCAATGTCAACCTACTGCGGGATAATCTTCTGCCCAGTCAGTCATGTCTTGAAAGAGACATGATCACCCAAGCGTGTATCACGTATGGCACTTAACCGACCGACCTACACGTAGAAGAAGGTACGTAGAAATAGAGAGACTGTAAAAGAGAAAAAAATTGGAACTTTTAAACTAGTAAGTCACTCATCTAGATACTGACCACGGTGAACGTTACTTAACTAGTCTGATCATAGCGTAACCAGCGTTTCAGCGCAATATGCCTGCGTACCTACGTAGAACTAGAGAGACTGAAGAAGAGACAGAATTTAGAACATTTAAACCAGCAGGTCACTCATCTAGGTACTGACCGCGAGGAACGATACTTAACTAGGGTGATCCTAGGGTAACCAGCGTTTCAGCGTAATATGGCCGTAAGTCCTCGTGTAGAAGAAGCTACGTAGAAATAGAGAGACTGAAGAAGAGAACAAATGCGAAACTTTAAAGCCAGCAGTTTGACGGTTGGCGGAAAACGCTTATCATTTATTCAAAGAACAG
This sequence comes from Ascarosepion bandense, assembly GCA_037127315.1. Classification (NCBI taxonomy): domain Eukaryota; kingdom Metazoa; phylum Mollusca; class Cephalopoda; order Sepiida; family Sepiidae; genus Ascarosepion; species Ascarosepion bandense. The sequence goes on along the minus strand of JBBBDQ010001784.1, from coordinate 1,115,034 downwards.
GTTGTGAGCGCGGACAGAGAAATAGCTGGATGAAGAGCGTGAATGAATAATAGATGTGGGATGCGACAGATGATGACACGTGTTCTAATGCTACGGCTGATCGCCAGCCGTCACTAGTCGACGCCTTCGTCGCAAATCTCCGGAGTTGGCTGCAACTCATAAAAAGGGAAGTTAGCAATCGATCGGGATTCGATGAAAAGTTAAATAAGCACTTGCGTTAATGCCTTGTTGGCACGTTGGGTAGGAAAATGCCCTGGGGAAAGCGGGATGATTGATAGATAGTAAGCGAAAAAGAAAAAGACATAGATAGATAGATAGATAGATAGATAGATAGATAGATATTATATATATATATATATATATATATATATCGAGACAGAAAGAGAGGGGCGTGAAAGAAACAATAATAGAGCGACAGATATGAAGACACTGAAAAAAGTAGATAGAAAGAAAGAAGGATAGACAGATCCGAGAAATTATATATATATATATATATATATCCTTCTTTCTTTCTATCTTTTTCAGTGTGTTCATATCTTTCAGTTTATTACTTTGTTTATATCACGCCATTTCTCTTCCTCTCGATATATCTATCTCTCTATCTCTCTTTGTCTCCATCTCTCTCTCTCTCTCTCTCTCTCTATATATATATATATATATATAAACTTATTTATAAATGGAACTTTGTCTGTGAGTGTATGTGTGTGTGTCTGTGTGTGTATCCGTTACCTATAGACTCCGAAACGGCTTTTCTTGAAACCGATTTTCTTGAAAATTTACACAGTTGTACTATAAGCATCTGTGAGTGTTCTTAGCTAGGTTTTGTGTCGAGGTACCCCCGATAAATATCGAAAATCGATAATAAAGAAAATCGTGTTATAGAAAGAGTGGTCCGATTTTAATCAAATTTGATACACTCATAGACAAAGACATAAGAAAAGATATTCAGAAGTTTCAAGGTTGCAGTTCTTACAATAGTGCAGAAAATCGATAATATATATATATATAAGGCAAGATGTTTGTTTATCTGTCTGTATGTCCTTTATACAAATCCACAATTTTTATCCGATTCTCACCAAACTTCACACAAATATTCTTTAGGCTGAGTCTGAGCTCTAGGACCATGGATTAGTTTTAAAGCTTTCATTACACCCGACCAACGCCAGGCTATACTGCTAGTAGATAGATAGATAGATAGATAGATAGATAGATAGATAGATAGATAGATAGATAGCCATATATAAACATATATATACAGAATAATATATATACACAGACATATATATATATATATATATATATATATATATATATATATATACAGAGAGAGAGAGAGAGAGAGAGAGAGAGAGAGAGAGAGAGAGACGTACACTACCGACCATAATTATTAGGCCACCCCAATTTTTAAAAAAATGATGTATTTCATACTATTTTTAGTATTTATTGCTAAGTGGATAATTCTAAATGAAAATAGAATATTTCTATTGTTAATACTGCACAATAACATGTGCATCAAATGAACTGTTCTGGTGTCCAGTTTTTGTGCTCTCTTCCCCATGCTAGTCTCTTCTTCTTATTGGCTGGCCGAAGCAAAGGTTTCCTGGCTACCTTGTAAAAATTTGCAAAGTAATAATAACAAAACAACCATTCTATTTTCATTTAGAATTATCCACTTGGCAATAAATACTAAAAATAATATGAAATACATCATTTTTTAAAAAACTGGGGTGGCTTAATAATTATGGCCGGTAGTGTATATATAGGCATATATACAGACGTATACATTTGTATATGTAGACATATACAGAGACACATATATATATAGATATACAGTACCTCCTTGACGATCGGTCGAAATTCAAACGACTGAACAGGAACCGCCAGCGAATCCCTTAAAACATACGTTAACAAACTCAGTGTCTAATAATGCCGTTATAGGACTTTTAAAAATCAACAAAACCATTGGCGATTAGTAAAGTCAAAATATATAAACCTTGATACCCCTTACGACCAATAATTTCCCTGATCTTACCACCATATACCAATTGTCTAAATTCCTTAATGACACTATCACCCCATACCTACCTATCAGTTATAGTATCAAGTCTACCGACGAATTTCTTCAAATTCTTAAATCCGCAATTTGTAACCAAGGCGCTTTTGGATCCCTTGACGTAGAAAACCTATTCACTAATTTTCCGGTTACTGAAGCCATCGACATAATCACGAAGTCTGCATATAAACATACTTCAATACCATCACCAACAGCTATCACTCTCCACACACTAAAAACAACTTCTCGCTTGTACTAGCATGGCTCCATTTTACGACCTTGAAGGCCACATTTACACTCAAAATAACGGGCTAAGCACGGGAAATCCTCTTGGTCCTTGCTTTGTTAACTTTTCCATGTCTCACGCAGAAAACGCACTTTTTAAAAAAATTACCAAACCCAAAATATACATCCACTATGTAGATGATATTTTCATTCTTGCTCAAAACAAAAACGAAATTGACAATCTTAAATCTGCATTCCAAAAAATTCCGTTCTCAACTTTACATATGAGCTTAGCCAAAAAATAAACTCTAGTTTTTATACGTTTCGTGGAGTCTCGTAATAACACGTTTATTACTTCTCTATATAAAAAACCAACTAGTAAAAATTTCTGTCACCTTAATTTAATTTATCAATGTCTACTTAGATATAAAATCGGCATCAATAAACATTTTCTCACGAGAGCCTACGAGAACTCATACTCTAGATCTCTATTTTCGAAGAACTCCATATTGCCAAACAAACACCTGTCAACAACAGATTTCCAAACTATCTGGTTGACTACCGTATTAAACTTTTTCTTTGAAACCTGAGTAATAACAATCGTAAACACATTGATAATAATAATAACATTAATATCTTTTACAAAAACCAAATCCATAGCAATCATAAACAAGACGAAACTTCACTCTGAAACATCATTCGAAAATACACAACTCCCGTCGGCGTAAACCAAAAATTAAATTAATAACGATTACACTAAATTTAAAACGGCTAACCTCATCATCAAAACAACAATTCACCCGCGAGCTCCAACCTACAAAGAACCAACATTATTTGCAAATTCACATGTTTTTTGAAGAACTGAGTTCTTGATCCTAATTTCGAAAATAATTATATCGGCCATATCACTACGAAACTAACTCGAAGACTGACGCTGAAATCGATCTCATTTAAACACACACAGAGACCTACCAAACCCTATCCTGAACATAATTGTTGACAACATAGATATCATAGCATCATTCACATGCAAAAAAAAAAAAAAAAAAAAGACTAAAATAATGGTGGCCTTTATTATTAAAAATGAAAGACCCAATACTCAATAACATCAACTACGTACACGCTAACAACATACTTACCGTGTTCGGTACATAACACATACCAATATTCCACATTATACATAACACCACTTACATTCTGTTACACATAAAATAACATTCATCCTCGAAAATGGCTAAAAGTGTAGTCAAAAGCGCTCTGATAAACAAAACATTTGGACAAATTTTATATAATTCATATCTTAAAAAGAAAAAGATCACATGACAAATTACATAAAAAACTTAACCATCACACCTTGTCCGTCATCTTTAATGAAACCTGCATACAAGAGAGATTGCTGTCCAAATATGCAATAGATATATATGTATATATAGACATATACATATAGAGACATATATATATATATATATAGACATGCACACATAGATAGATAGATAGATAGATAGATAGATAGATAGATAGATAGATAGATAGATAGATATTTATAATTTTCTAAACATATACTGTTAAATATAACAGACAATGAATGTCTATCATGTTTAATCATCAGCCGGGCTAAACGTCGAATTTTGGCTTTAATTTCAGGTGAAAATAAAGAAAAACATTCTCCAAAATTGAGATATTTTTTATTATTTTGGTTCTAAGCTTTCGGCTCAAATGAGCCATCTTCAGAGAGGTTACAAGAATGTTAACATAACGACATCCACCATCAAAGCTGATATTATTTTCTCTTGACATAAAACATTGCTATGCAACGTTAACAGTCACCGAATAGCAGACGCAGTTCGTAAATTTGTAATACGGTGCTATGACGTCACACCGCGTGAGAGACCGAAATGTTAACAGAACCATGTATTTAAATGCAATGTAATGGGTTGTAAATAATTAGTTTTGATTTTGTGAGTGTGTGGTTATTTTGTATTAAAAGGTTAGCTGTGTAGGAGCCCCGGCTATGTTTCTCCAATTGGCCTTGTGCCAAACAACCGAAGTCCCCACAAGTTAAATATCAGAAGGTTGGATGTTGAAATGTGGAAGAATGAAATATTTCGTTTTGTGTGTTAAGGTAAAAATTCTATTAACTAAACAGAAATAACGAATTTGTAAGAAGAAAATGTTCAAAGACAAAAATGTACGTAATTAATTGAGTTCAGAAATTATGGTTGATAGTAGCAGAATGTGTGTATGTAGAAATATTAACAGGTTACTAATAAAGTTTGTGTGCCTTTCCATTTTTTTTTTCTTTGGTCGGCGAGAAAGTGAAAAGGAAGATCAAACAATAAAGGAAATTGTACTTATCAGATTTTAGTTTTTAGGGGTCAGTTGAAGATGTCTTATTGTTGTTGTTTCTTTGACAGCGAGTGAGTGAAGACGAAGAAAGGAAAATTGGAAGGAGAGTGAAAACGATTTATGTCGAGGAGACATGACAGGTTCGACGTCCTGAAATTTCTTCCTTACATTGCGACGAGGTCCTCATTAGATTACCGCTCTCACATCGGACTGAGTTTTGCCGGTCAAGGGACGTGAATAAGTCCTTAGAAGGTCACGTGGTCAGCACGAAACCGCATACCCATTTTTTTAAGTGTTAAAAAAATTTCACAGGGGTCATAGATCAAGTTGCTCTTTCCTATCCAATCAGAATCCAGAACCTTAATTTTCACACTGACTTGTCATATTTGTCTTGGTCTGGGTTTTTAGAAAATGTTTTCAGTCGTTTTGATCAATTTTGCGGGTGTGGAATTTTACTTTTTGCGTTTTAAGTAATTGTTGGATGATATAGGATTTTATCCTATAGCTAGGGATGTGCTTTGTGGTGCATTAGATATTGGCTCGGAACGAGAAATCGGGGAGCCGAGTTCGAATTCCAGCTGAATTCATTGCATTCACTTACGCGCAAATACCCTTGGGAAAGATATTAATCCGTCTCTTCCTTCCATTTATTGGTTAAATAACAGGACAGATTGGGTTCTATAGCCTTGGTCGGCAACCAGTCTACCGCATAAAGCAATGGCATCCTACTGCGGGATAATCTTCTGCCCAGTCAGACATAATATCTTTCGGGACGTGATCGCTCAAGCGTGTAGCACGTATGGCACTTAACTGACTGACCCTATATCTGCTTTAAAGTTTTCGTAACAGATAATTTAATTTTCTTGTTAGGGTCGACTTGGGTTATGTATTTCTTTATATTTTAAGAGAAAATTTGTCTTGCTTATATTTGGCATGTATTTGGTTTTTTGCATACACGGAAAGAAAACTACAAGACCTCCTACAGAAGGTCATGGAGGAGATTGACAAAAAAGGACTACAAATAAACAGCAAGAAAAATGAATGCATTGTCATCAGCAAAAAGAACAACCCAAAATGTCAAATACAGTTAGGTAATACTAGAATCAAGCAAGTACAAAAATTCAAATACCTAGGAAATGTTCTAACAGGAGATGGAAAGTGCGACACAGAGATCCGAAGGCGAATTGGCACGGCGAAAGATGCATTCCAGAAGCTGAGTAAAGTACTAAGACAGAGGAAAATTCTCCTAGAAACAAAGAAGAGAATGCTAGATTGCTATCTAATGTCGGTTCTTCAATACGGCAGTGAATGCTAGACGATATCATCGAAGATGAGGAAAAAATTTGAAGCAGCGGAAATGTGGTTCTACAAAAGGATGCTGCGGATATCATGGACCGAGCATGTGAGCAATGTGTTGGAAAGAATGGAAACGAAAAGGAAATAAATACTGAGCATCAGGAAGAGACAACTGAAGTTCCTGGGACATGCAATGTAGGAAGGAGGGCTTGGAGAACCTGATAGTGACAGGCCAGATAGAAGGAAAAAGAGACAGAGGAAGGCAGCGGATAACATATTTGAAGGGCCTGATCAGCTGGCTAACGGAACAGGGGTTGCGTGGAGTAACAGGAGAAAACATACTAAGAGCCACCAGGGATAGGGAGACGTGGAAAGCCATGATCGCCTACTTCCTGAAAGGATAGGGCACATAGAAGATTTGGCTTTTGCAAAAGATGTTAATCTTATTGTTTTTATCTGTATCTTTAGTATCATCATTAGTTACTTTAGAAAGAAATAGTCTAATGTGGTGGTCAATGAGGTAGTTTGGAAAACCAACATAAATTAGTGTCTGTTTTACATTAGTGAGTTCATTAATTAACTCAAAACTAAGAAAGGCGCTTACAAAATCCACTAAAACAGATACTTGAAACAAAAATTACACAATATACGCCAGTGATTGTAATATAGCCTTCGGTTCGAAATTCTTAGCACCTGAAGAAGGCTGGAGAGTACAACGGCCGAAACATCGTATAAATGACAACAAAGATGAGGACAATAGTCCGAATAATGTAAATAGTGCAAAAAATCCACACATTTTATCATCCTGCCCTCTAACCAGCTTTCAACTAAACTAGCCAACAAATTGAACATTCCGAACACTAAGATCGTTACCATCCCCATCCCAGCTGACTCTCTGACTGACTCTGATCGGAGCCTTTCATAGTATTTTGATTTTTCGCACTGGATCGCTAAGTCATTTTTAGTCTTGCAAATCGCTTCTATTGGTCAGAAAATCAATTTAACATCTACTTGCGAAATCCGGTTTTTCTTTTTTCTTTAAGCACATGGTCAATTCTCAAAACCAGGATTTCACACGTCATTGTGAATTTTTGTAAAAGTTAAGAAGAAGGTTGATTTTAATTCTTAATTTTCTTTCCTCCACAGGGTACCAAAATTACTCTCGAATTTTGGAAAGCCTAATTGAGTGTCCCGGGATTTGCTTTGTGACCGTTGTTATCTTATCAACATTTGTTTATTTTTCTACCCACAATTTTATATGTCATAAATTGTTGCAGAAACACTAGTTATGCTTGTGTAGAAAACACGTGATTTTTGGTATATTGTCCCATAATAATATTGTGGGCTCGACTGTGAGTCCCAGTAATAAACGAATTAAACAAAACAGTATATAAAACTGGATGTGCATTATGGTCCAGTGGATATCGGCTCGGAACGAGAAATCGGGGTGCCGAGTTCGAATTCCAGTTGAATTCATTGCATTCACTTACGCGCAAATACCCTTGGGAAAGGTATTAATCTGTCTATTCCTTCCAGTTATGGGTTAAATAGCAGGACAGATTGGGTTCTATAGCCTTGGTCGGCAACCAGTCTACCGCATAAAGCAATGGCATCCTACTGGGATAATCTTCTGCCCAGTCAGACATAATCTCTTTCGAGACATGATCGCCCAAGCGTGTTTCACGTATGGCACTTAACTGACTGATATAAAACAAACGACTTTAATATGTATTAAAGCAAATATACAATGGCGATAAGAGAAGTAAACCTTTAAAGACTAATTACATAGAAAGCATTTAAACTAGAGAATATGTGGAATTTGTGTAGGTGTCTGAGAGAAAAGTAAGTGAAGTAAACCGTGCCATAATGGCGGATACTTTATTGCCACGTCCGACTACATCTGGTAGCCGGAATTGTAAAAGGAAGAATGAGAGAAATGGTTAACTGTCATTGTCTATTTATAAGCTTAAATAAATAAGCTAGCGATATTTATAAGTCAAGGATGTGCGTTGTGGTGCAGGGGATATTGACTCTGAACGATAAATCAGGGAACAGTGTTCGAATTCTAGTTGAATTCCTTGCATTCACTTACGCACAAATACCCTTGGGAAAGGTATTAATCTGTTTCTTCCGTTCAGTTAGAGGTTAAATAATAGGACAGATTCGGTTCTATAGCCTTGGCTGGCAACCAGTCTTCCGCAGAAATCAATGGCAACTTACTGCGGGATAATCTACCCAGTCAGTTATGTCGCTTGCGAGATACGAGCGCCCAAAGCGTCTATTACGTATGGCACTTGACTGAAGATGGGCGTTGTGGTGCAGTAGATATCGGCCGGGAAACGTATGACACTTAACTGACTGAATTAGGGTAACACACAAAACTAAACATCACTGAAAATTATTAAAGAATGAATATTTATCGGTAATTTTTACGTCATTCTGGATTCTTTGTACTTTTGTCCAAATCTGTGAAACTGTTTTGCTCGCGCTAAATCTCGAAAAAAGATTCTAATATTCACTTTTTCATCCATAATGTGCAATGTGTTAAAATTATTCAACATTTTATCGAGAAGAACCTCAAGTTGAAATTAAAAATTACCTGAAAATATTGTTGATTTATTCAAGATGGAATGATCTATTATGACATTTCTAATTTGTATTTAGATACATTGTAGTTATTTTCAATTTTTCTTGTTAAATTGTTCACCTATACTGCTTGATTATCCATTATTGAACATAAATTGTATACAATAAAATTTGTAATTTATATGAGCAGTATCTTATAAAATGTAATAAAATGGGAAGCCGAGTATCATAGCTTAGGGGCATCATGGACCTGGGCGAAGACACCTACGGACACCATGCCTACCACGCGTTATGGCTAACTGACTTTTCGCAATGTTAAAAACAAAAAGCTTGGATAAAGAATTCAATATCTAACAAAACTAATTAAAATGAACACTAAATGATCATTTGTGAGAGAAAAGTCATACTGAGGTTTACAGTTTCTTTACTTAAAGTTTAAAATTAATCCTGTTAATTTTTGATTCACTATAATTTTTGTTTGTCATTCGCATGTGAAATCTTTCTTGAGTTTTTTAAATTTTATTTTATATATGACCATCATCATAGCCCGGCGCGGCCCGTGCAACTCAGAACATTTTAGTAGTAGGACTCGGTTATATAAAAAAGTAATTATATATAAAATTGTTGTTTAAAAATTATTAAAAATTCCATTAAAAAAATCTATTTTCTTTTGTTTTGCGTAAACGTGATTTGATGTTTTGTGTGACATTGTAAACAACATTGCGCTTGTTTTTGTTTTAAAATTTAAATTTTTTGTTGACTAAATGAATTTAACATAAAAAAATTATATTTGTTTTACTGAAATTAGAAATATAAAAACTATTACGCTCTCAGTTTAGAAATTTTCAAAGAATATTTGAAAATGTAGACATTTAATTTTAGAGGAAAAAAATTAAATATAAAGGCTCATATTTTTTTAATAAAAAATATTTTAGTCGCGTTTGACACGTGTGATTTGATTTCTGTGACTTAATTCAGCAACCATCTTAGATCTTAGATGTTTTATGGAGCAAATGTAAACAGTCGGCTCCATTGGCCAAAAAGTGCGAAAGGGAAAATTGCTGAACTTAAACTCAAAAAGTATGTGTCGATCTGGCTTCCCTGTAGATATGTGTCCCTAGAAAGTTTGAATGGCGTAGCTTAAAAAAATGTAGACTTGCATAGGGAACAGTCACACACAGACTCACAGATTGCCTTTTATATATAGAGATTTTTACTGAACTTTTGTCATGAATTTTTCATTAATTTAATATATATGAATTTTAATCTTTTTTAATTCTGTGAAAATTCGAATAAATGTAAGCAAAAAGTCAAATATATAATAATAATAAAATGAAATAAAAATCTGTTCCCATTCTTAGTCGCGTCTGTTAGGCTTGTAACCTTTTAGGTTTGTTTTCGTTAACAAAATATCTACCTCAATGGATTATTTATTGCCAAGTGTTTTTTACGATAGGTTCCTTTAAATAGATAATGTATTCTTTGTAAGAAATCGGTTTGTTGTTCAAGATTCACTGACGTATTTTTGTAAAGAGGGTTTTTGTAGGGAGTCAGCTATATATGTATTGCTGGCAATATTTTCTTTTCCAAAAAAGTATTGTTGGAATTTTTACTATAAAATCTATTTTTATGCATTTAGACACCGGTTCAGGGGTGATTAATTTGCCCATAGTTGGGACTGTATCATATGCTATAACATCGGGTCAGTAGAGACCTCGGAACAAAAGCAATTAAGAGCTGGTTCCACACTCTTCAAAACCTCTCAGTCCTTGCTCCCGGATGCAATTTATTGTGGTATCTAGGATCCGGATATAGCCTATCGTCATAGGTACCGCCAGTAAATCGTTGAAAAAACAGCATAGTATGAAAAACAAAATGGCCCCAAACTTAATAAAAGCGAACTTTTTCCATCAAAATGTTTATGATATTATTAAGAGGAAATATCAAAGTATTTTTAAATTACTTTAAAAAAAAAATCCTTTCTAACACATTAGAAATTTTGGTAAAAATCTTGTTTTGGTTTTAGTTAGCAGGTAATCATTACAAGAGTTTACAATGGAAAACGTAATATTACATAATTTTGATTTTGAAATTCTTGCAAAAATTAAATAATTGTCAGATTTTAATGAAACTTTCAGGACTTATTCCCAAATAAATGAAATTATTTTTGAAATTATTATTTTAAAAAAAATCTTGGTAAAAATATATTTTTTACATCTCCTATCCCACTCCACGTAAATTCATGAAATTTTTGGAAATTGGTTTTATTAGTTGAACGCAGGACACATTGAAGAAAGTAAATCATCTATTATTTTTTGTGAAAAATATTGTCTCTATTTCCGAAATTCTGCTCCCAATAATAAAATAAAAAAAGCAATATAACTATGACATTATTTGATTTGATAAGCTTTTAATAGCTTGAATAAATTATATAAATTAAGGACATTATAGTTTGAAGAAAAAAAAATCAATTAATAATGAAATTTTAAAGAATTGTTTTTTCATTTTTTTAATTATAACAATTTATAAAGTTTCAAAAATATTTTCAATATACTTCAAAGATTTTTAGGATTAATTTATAAAATTATGAAGCGAAGATTATATGTACTAATCGAAAATTAAAAAGTTTAATACAAATCGTTGTATCTCCCTATTTAAATTTATTTTGTGTGTATTTGAAGTGATTTTTGTGTGGTAATTTCTATGTTTAAGTTAAAAAGTCATGATTTTTAGGGTTTTCTGCCTTTACCGGAAAAAAATTTGTACAATTCTGTCACTTGTGATCACCATACACTTTTATCATATCTTATCTCGCATGTGTAATCTGTCAACACATATGGTGGAAAAGTCAGAAAGTTAAACTCTGTGTTTAAGAAATAGTTGTATTCTAACTTCCATGCTACAAATAATTAATACTTGTATAATTCAGATTAATTTAACATTAACTTTGCTAATTTTTTAAAAATAATGTGTCACAGATGTATATTTTATTTTTGCAAGATTCTTAAAACCAAAAATTAACTTTCGTTTACAAATGTGTTGATCGCTGAAAAATGTCCGAAAATTTTCAAAATTAAAAAGAATATTCAAAATTTTAAATTCTAATCAATATAAATTTTGCTTGAAATACATCAGAGTATATTGCTTAATGAAAATAGTAAATTTAATCTTTCAATTTTCAATTAAAACTAAAATAAATGTTTCAAGAAAAGCTTTCTTTTTTAAAAAATCAGTTTAAAATTTGGACATTGAAAATTAGTAGAGATACCTATTCATATATATTAAAAAATACGGGAAAATATCAAATATATTCCCGAGGTAATTATCGATAAACTCATTTCTTTTTATTAATACTGTTGCTACTTCATTTACTGTTGGGTCTCTTCAAAACGAAATAAGACGATCATGGCTCTCAAAAACATACTATCTATTATTGCTCCTAGCAACGTTTCTTTTTAGCTACGCATCCTACTCTCCGTTCAGCCACTTATTCGCAAAGACACGTCAAATATGTATTTTTCTGCCTTCGCCTATCCATTTTGTCTCCAAGCCTTCCTTCTTCATTATGGTTTGAAGAAATTTTAGCATTCTCTCTCTGATTCTGAACATTTTTCTTCTGGGTTAACATTTTTTCATTATTCATATATTCCGAAAAAGGTATTTTCAGTATCTGTCTGTAGAACCACATTTCTATTTTTTCAAGTTTCTTCATTATCTGTAAGGAGATAAAAAAGTAGATAAAATTGACTACTCAGTTATAATTGATCTAGCAATATATATATATATATTCTAGCAGTATAGCCCGGCGTTGCTCGGGTGTAATGAAAACTAATCCATGGTCCTGGAGCTCAGACTCAGCCTAACGAATATTTGTGTGAAGTTTGGTGAAGATCGGATAAAAATTGTGGATTTGTATAATGAACATACAGACAGATAAACAGACACACACACAAACATCTTGTCTTTTTTATATATACGTATATTATCGATTTTCTACACTATTGTAAGAACTGCAACCTTGAAACTTGTGAATATCGTTTCTTATATATTTGTCTATGAGTGTATCAAATTTGATTAAAATCGGAGCACTCCTTCTTTAACCCAATTTTTTCGATTATCGATTTTCAATAATTATCGGGGGTATCTCGACACAAAACCTAGCTAAAAACACTCGCAGACACTTATAATAGAACTGTGTAAAGTTTCAAGAAAGTCAGTTCAGCCGTTTCGGAGTCTATATGTAACGGACACACACACATACACACACAGAGACAAAGTTCCATTGATAAATATGTTTATATATATATATATATATATATATATATATATATATATTAATAATCCGCAGACAAATTTGTTTCACTGTATCGCAGCTCATCAGTACGGTTGCTTTTAGCCAGGTTTGAAACCAGACCGAATTGACATAATCTTCGATTCTAGTTATGGGCGCTCGGTAGAGGATGGTGTTATATACAAAGTAAACACACGCCAATAGCCGAGAGTGTTGAATTCATTACTGAATGAACGATGCATAAATGTGTGAGTAAAGGCTGCCATTCTTCCATAGTGTCGTAGCACAGCTTAAATGTGGCACAAGGCCAAAAGTTTTGAGTACAGAGAGTAGATAACATTGACTACTCAGATATAATTAATCTAGCAAGACAAATATCAAACTTTCGTAAGTAAATGAGGAGGAAAAAGATTAAGTTGTAGGCGGTGGGAGATCTTTTTTGGGGAGAGTTACTTAGCCCTTTTATACCAAATATTCCCGCAGGGGTATATAGTTTAAAACAAATTTCCTAGTAGCTTCAAGGAAATTAATATTGAGTATCAGAAAGAGACAACTAAAGTTTCTGGGACATGCAATGAAGAAAGAAGACTTGGAGAGTCTGATACTAACAGGGAAAAACAGCGTGTAACTTACTGACCTGAGAGGGTGGATGGCAGAACAGGGGTTGCGTGGTATAACAGGAGAAAGCGTGCTAAGAGCCACCAGGGATAGGAAAACATGGAAAGATCAAACTTCATTGACATTACAGAAGCTTGATATTGCAGATTAGTTCAGCACTTTTTTTTTGTTTTTAAAGAAAAATTTCTAGTTTCTTTATACATTTTCTTAGCTTCTGAAAGGCATTTTTCGCTATTCCAGTTCCTTCAGTTCGTACTTCGCATGTCACGCATTCTGTCTTTTGCTGTCAAACATACATTCTGTCTTATTTTGCTTAGCCGAGAAAAAAAAATTAATCAAAAATTGACCTCTAGTGATTTTCAGTGACCTTGACATACCATATCCTTACATTTTTCTGTTCACGTGACCACAGTATAGCAAGGTATTTCCCAGAATGTAATTACCTGGCTGCAATATAGATTTTGAAGGCAACAAACTAATTCTTTCTCTTAGTATCTTCTGCCTCTAAAAATTGAATTTGATTTTAACTTCACTATTACCAATGAAGTAAAAGAAAGTTTTTCATGTAATTTAAAGAGCATTTTCTTAAAATTTACTTCATTTGGTTAGAAGTTATACACGATGTACTTTGATGCTTTCTCGTGACATCGGACCTGCTCCAAGGTCAACGCAACGTCACGCATGCGTGTCAGATGAGTCTACACAACAAAATGCGTCAGCCTGAGCGTGGCTTGAATGCGCATGCACAAGCCTCCAATATGAGTTGATATTCATTTCGACATATGAGTCAAAAATCTTAATCTAGAGTGACTGCTACTACCTAGTAACATCTACATAAGGTTTTAAGCAGGTTATTTTGATTATTTGAATGCTGCAGTTTTGCAAATTGAAGAAATATATTAGCGGCTTCATAATTGACCAACATTTTAAAAAAAATTTATTAGATATAACGTATTTGTTGTTTTCCAGAACAGACGTAATTTACATGAAATAAAAATGAAAAAAAATAAATGAATAAATAAATAAATAAAAAGACATCTATTTAAACATAGATATCCACAACATAACTCTTGGAGTAGCAAGACATACTTTCGGATAGAAAATCCATCGATTTCTTTGAATTTTTTTGTTTATGAGTCAGATACAAAAGAATTATCAGTAATTTGCTTTTGGGAAGTCCTAAACGGAAAGGTGGACATTCTTCAAACGGGCAATTCAATAGTGCATGACTCTTTCGCTCTCTATGGACAAGCGGTCTATAGTACACCGGATACAGACGATGAACTTTCCTATAAAGGAGAACGCGGGTTCAAGTCTGCCAGTAGATATAATTCATAGTTAAAAAAATAAAATAAAATAAAAAACAGGGCGTCTACTCAAACATGAATATCCACAAAATATAATTTGGTTGATTCGTTCATTTTCTGCCGCTTATCAACCATTTGCATGTTATTTAAAGCCAGAAAATATTTTTACATTGTAAGAATTTGTGTGTGTATGTTGGGAGGGATAATAACACTTTAGATATGGGCGCTCGACAAACGATGAGAAATTTATCGTGTTATATACAATCTAAACACACGCCAGTAGCTGAGAGTGTTTAACTTCATTATTGAATGAACGATGCATAAATGCGTGAGAAGCTACTGTTTTTTTTAAGTCTACCATTCTTCCATAGTGTCATAGCGTAACTTAAATGTGGCACAAGTCTCACTAATTAACCAATAACTGGTGTGGAGAAAAGATGCATTCATACTTACTCAGAATTTGATGAACAAACAAGAAAGTATAATGTGGATATAAATTTGGGGATCAATTTTATATTATAATTAATATGTAAAATCATCCCTCATTTTGTGACCACGGCAGTTTGTATTCATTTATATACCAGAGAATTCAAAAATATCTAAAATTATGCCTGTGTAGGTAATCAATATTTTCTTGATTGATTCGTTTTTTACGGTTTATCAACATAACTAAAGATTATTACAGGCCAGAAAATATTTTTAGAATCAAAGAATTATTTTTTTTAAGAAAATAATGGTTTTAGTGATGCAACTCTTTTTCTTCCTAATTAACCAATAACTGGCAGAAGGTGTAGATTCATTCTTTTCTGGAATGTATTTGCGCCTAAGTGTATATAAATAACTCAGCAGGAATTTGAACTCGGCTCTCCGATTAGCACCACCCACACATTGAAGCTTACAGCACTTTGTATTCGCAAACGCTCACAAACTACATACTAACCAGGCTTGACATTGCTTCATTTCAAGATCGAGAATTGGCGTTTGAATGTAATGCGAGAGTAAGCCTATAATTAAATATCGCAAATTATATTTTAACATTATGTGTGAGTATAGTACACTTGGTATGTAATCCGGATAAATTCCAAAAGAGACGAACTCGAGAGAACTCAATGTTAAATTCATTTATTTAATTCAACAGAGTACTATTTTATAAAGGATTTTCGATTATTACCTTGGATAATACATATTTCACCGCTTTGATGTTCTTAACGCGGCTCGTCAGATCCAACTGACGATTCAGATTCAAAATATATATATTCGCCTTCAGATTCAGATTCAAAATATATATTTTCACCGTCAGATTTCAAAATATTTATTTTCGCTTTTTCCGTATCTTTTACTTTTATGTGCCTTGTCCTCTCAGGACGGAGGCGATCATGGTCTTCCACGTCTCCCTATCCCTGGTGGCTCTTAGCACGCTTTTTCCTGTTACACCACGCAACACCCGTTCTGCCATCCACCAGCGCACAGGCCAGTCAAATAGGTTACACGCTGTTTTCCCCTGTCTCTCCTTTCCTCTGTCTGGCCTATTAGTATCAGACACTCCAAGTCTTCTTTCTTCATTACACGTTCCAGAAACTATAGCTGTCTCTTCCTGGTGTCCAGTATTAATTTCCTTGAAGCTCGTCTACTATGAAAATATATCTTAAACTATATGCCTCTGCGGGAATATTTGGTATAAAATGGTTAATTAACTCGATCCAAAACAGATCTCCCACTGCCTAGAAGTAAATGTTTTTCCTCCTCATCTACTTACGAAAGTTTTAAATTTGTCTTGCTAGATTAATTATAACTGTGCAGTCAATTTTATCGACTCTCTGTGCTCCACACGTTTGGCCTTGCGCCACATTTAAGTTATGCTATGACACTATGGAAGAATGAAGACTTAAAAAACAGTAGCTTCTCACGCATTTACGCATCGTTCATTCAATAATAAATTTGAACACTCTCAGCTACTGGCATGTGTTTAGATTGTATATAACACGATAAAGTCTGCTATCTTCTGCCGAGCGCCTATAACTAGAAACGCCGACTGAGGTCAATTTGGTCGGATTTCAATCCTGGCTAGAAGGAATCAGAAGTCTAACTGTACTGATGAGCTTTGATACAGCAAAACAGATCTGTCTGCGGAGGACTAATATATATATGTCGTTTGAAACAAAAACATTATTAAGATCGGCCATGCCAAATATTAAATCAAAAACAGCAGTCGACCGGTTTCGTCTCCACTTATCACAACTGTAAACCGAGAAATATTATGAAAAATAAATCTGCTATGGGTGACATGAATGAACGAGAGGGTACATTTTGCAAAGATTGAACAATGTCTGAAGGATAGTCATTGTTCACAAAGTTACTAGTTTTACAACAAATTTCATCTAACTAGTATCTTTGTGAACAGTGACATTGTTCAATTCGATATAAGATTGCTAAGTTTAATAGAATTAAACCTGCAGCGAGTAAAAAATGTTCAGTCTGTCTTCGAATACCGTGGTTGGGTAGGGACAATGATAGCTTTGCCAAGCGGATTTTATTAATTCAGTTATTTTGTTTTTATATTTGCCATGGCTGATCTTGATAAAAAATTTGTCTTTAACAACATAAAAAAATGTATTCTACCATATATATATAGATATATATATATATATATATATATACATATTTGTAAAAATATACTCAGTTTTAATCCGAGATAAAGGACAGGATGTTTAAATAAAATAAAGACAAGAGGAAAACTGTATTTTAAATCGCCTACGCGTTTCGTCCGTGATGGACTTTTTCAAGACAGAAAGACGAAATGAGTTTATTCTAAATTACGTATCTATAAACAAAATTAGTGTTGGTGACCACAAATACGCTCACAAATCATTTCAAAAAAATTAACGGAATATTTCAGTTTTTAGAATTTCTTCATGTGTAATTGCAAAGTCACGCGACGTTAAGATGAAGGGAATTTATTAGTTTTCTTTGAAAATTGTCCATTCTGTGTGTTTAGTATGTTTTAGAATTCCTTCACGCGCAGTGTAAAAGCACGAGATGTTAAATCTGGAAAAGGCAGCGTCTCACATAAAATAGCTGGGAAATTAAGTAAAATTTTAACACCACTTCTAGGCACAATAAGTCCATCGCATATAAAAAAACTCTGGTGACCTTTTGAACAAACTAAAAAACATAGACATGAAAAACAAACACATGGCAAAGTCTAGACATAAAATCCTTATACACAAATGTTCCTATAGATAAATGCTTAAATCAATTAAAAAAACACTTAAAAACAAAAATAAAATTACCTCTACCCACACAGAAAATCATAAAACTATGCTATTTAATTACTAAACAATGTTTTTTCAGTTTTAATGACCACAAAAAATTGGTTTTACCAATGGGATCTCCTCTTAGCGGCGTTCTTGCTTGTTTATTTTTAAAATTTCTGGAAAGAGACCGTTTCAGAAATATTTTACCACCAAATTCCTCCTACTTTAGATATATAGACGACTCTCTTCTAATCTACCCAGAAACTACTAACATAGCAGATTTAGTCGACAAACTTAATAACATTGAACCTACTATAAATTTTACCTTCGAAACTGAATGTAATCATACTCTTCCTTTCCTAGACATCATATTACATAAAAATAACAACAAACTCGATTTTGACGTCTACAGAAAAGCTACCAACAAAAACGACCTAATAAATTTCTACTCCAGCCACTCTTCCAAAATCAAATCTGGTATTATTATAGGTTTCTTTTTAAGAGCACTAAGAATATGCAGCCCCCAATATTTAACAAAAGAAGAAAAATACATAGAAAGCACATTTAGAAATTTACATTACCCATATCATTTCATTCACAATGCAAAAAGAAAGGCACATAATATATACAACCACAACAAAAGAAACACTGTTAACAATAATAATCTAAACAATAGCAAATACATCATACTACCAACCAATTCCATTACATCCAATATCCAAAACAATCTATCTCATATAAAAAACACACACACACATAGTAAGAACTACTTCAAAAACTATTATGGACATTGTGAGATCTAAAAATAACAGAAATCAAAATGACGAACAAGCAGGTGTATACCGAATAAATTGCCGGGACTGTTCCTCCATCTACATCGGAGAAACAAGTAGAAATCTAAAAAAACGTATATATGAACACAAAAGAGACATCACTAATAATAATCTAACCAATGCATTAGGGATTCATAGAAATAAATTCAACCACAATTTCGATTTTAAAAATGCCACACTAATAAAAAGAGTGGACAATTTATTCAGAAGGAAGGTTCTCGAGAGCTCCGCTATCCCATGCTACCAAAACATCAATTTGTGACCCGGATTTTTCCCAATCTCACCTTTGCTTATGGAAATTATATTAAAACAGACTAACATACATGGTAAAAATTTCAAAGAAAACGGTTGATTTCCTTTTCATTCTAAAATCTCGTGCTTTTGGCACTGCACGTGGGGGAGTTCTGGAACATACTAAACACACAGAATGGACAATTTTCGAAGAAAACTAATAAATTCACTTCATCTTAACGTCGCGTGACTTTGCAATTACACATGAAAAAATTCTAAAAACTGAAATATTCCGTTAATTTTTTTAAATGATTTGTGAGCGTATTTGTGGTTACCAACACTAATTTTGTTTATAGATACGTAATTTAAAATAAAGCTCATTTCGTCTTTCTGTCTTGAAAAAGTCCATCACGGACGAAACGCGTAGGTGATTTTAAATACAGTTTTCCTCTTGTCTTATTTTATTTAACCATATCTATATATATAAAAAACATAGTACACTTGGTATGTAATCCAGGTAAATTCCAAAAGAGACGAACTCAAGAGAACTCAATGTTAAATTCATTTATTTAATTTAACAGAAATACTTTATAAAGGATTTTTGATTATTACCATGGGTAATACATATTTCACCGCATTGATCTTCTTATCGCGGCTCGTCAGATCCAAAATTTTGGATCTGACTAGCCGCAATAAGAACATCAAAACGATGAAATATGTATTATTCATTGTAATAATCAAAAATCCTTTATATATATACATTATATATATATTAGAGTAGATAGATCTATCTATCGCCCGGTTCACACTCCACCCACATGTATTGAACAGGTTAAGAGGCTCTTCCCTTGTTCCCTGTTTAGGATGTGGTTTCCGGCTTTCTCTTTTCCAATCTTTTTACTATTACGTAGCCCCCTGCACATCAGTGGTGTTACCGCCTTGCTCGGGGTGATACGACTAAAATATATATATATATATATATACATATCCCTCCTGTCACGCTCCTAGAGAGAAAGACAATAGTGACCAAACGTCGGCTTAGACCATTAAAAAGACAATAATAAGACAGCTTTGGCTCAGTTCCTTCTCTACAACTATTTTAATAGCAACTACTCTGTCGAGATTTTTTTCCCCCAGGTGCCTCGAACACATGTATTTACAAGTTCTACTAGATTGGCATCAAGGTCCAACACGTTTACCATCGAAATAGTTAACTGTAACCGTTTCTTCTGCTCTAGGAGTTTCTTTTCTCGCACATTTTGTTTGTGGAACTCACTTTCGTTGGCTTGCTTCTCTGACAACTAAAATCTCCAAAAGTTTAAATGCAACGACAATTGCTATCTTCTATGTCCTTGATCCCATTCTTCTCTTATCCTTTCTTCGACATCCCCTTTGCCTTTTCTTATTCTCTCACTGTAACCCCCTGCACACCAGTGGCGGTCCTGCCTTGCTAGAGTTTAGTGAATTATAAAAGAAAAATGATATCAGTGCATGCGCTTATCTATGCTAACTCTGTACATTTCCCTGTGGAGGAAAATGATCATAGTATCAGCAGTCGAGGCGTTACTGCAGCGTCTCTCATAGCAAGTAGAGTTTTATGTGGTAGTTTTTCTTCCTCAACGCCCAACAGTTTTTCAATACCAAAATTTCAATTTCAAAATTTTTCTTCGAGACTCGTTGACAGACAAATTTAAAAATGGAGAAGCCAGCCAGTTCCACTAACTGCTGAGTGGGGGTGCATGTGTGTTTCTGTGTTTCTGGTTATGTGTTTTTGTGTTATTGTGTATGTTTGTGTTTTTGTGTTTGCGTTTGTGTGTCTGTGATTGTGTTTCTGTGTGTGTTTTTATGTAACGTGTTTCTCTGTGTGTTTTTATGTGCTGTGTTTGTGTGTGTGTTTGCATATTTGTGTTTGCATGTTGTCTTTGTTCTTGTGTTTGTGTGTTTGTGTTTGCGTGTGTGTTTGTGTGCGTGTATTTGTGTCTTTGGTGTCTGTGTGTTTGTGTGTTGGCGTGTTTTGTGTGTGTGTGTTGGCGTGTTTTGTGTGTGTGTGTGTGTGTGTGTGTGTGTGTGTGTGTGTGTGTGTGTGTGTGTGTGTGTGTGTGTTAGAACAAAGAGAATGCCCACCTTTCCAAGAGCTATTTGCACAAAAGCAAACGCAACGACCTGGACGAGTTGTAATTTTAACCCGAATATCCCAATCTTCACACCGATAATAAGCACAACGTGCTCATGAAAGATATACACATATATGCACAGAAATGGATGCGCGTACTATGCATACACTAGAATAGTACAAAGTCGACATTGAAATTCCATTATGAAAAACCGGCTTAGGAATTTCAACATTCACAGAACTTATTGAAGTAAGATCTGACAGAAAAAAAACAAGAAGTAACTAATAAGTTCGTGACATGGGGC
Source organism: Ascarosepion bandense (assembly GCA_037127315.1). Taxonomy (NCBI): domain Eukaryota; kingdom Metazoa; phylum Mollusca; class Cephalopoda; order Sepiida; family Sepiidae; genus Ascarosepion; species Ascarosepion bandense. Next base: position 1,093,576 of record JBBBDQ010001784.1, on the reverse strand, counting down.
AAATGGTGAAGAATCAATAATTCCATTGAATTACAATGAGCAGAACGTGGTGGAGAGCTATGATCGCCCATGTTTTGTAGGGACTCGGTTCAGAAAAAAAGTACAAGTCTATTGCAAAGGCATGTTAATCTTGGCTATACTCTAATTTACTACAAATATGTCTTATAAGAACTTATACAGCGACACGTACAAAGAAAAAACAAGTCTGGCTTAAGGTTGCAGTTTTCTGGTATTTCGTTAGGCTGGAGTTCACTATTAATGTTTTCTGGGAATTACTATCTCTCGTTGCTCTATGATAGGCGCTTTTCATTCCTTTTGTAATACGAAAGATTTATGCAGACACAAAGAACTGTGTACCGAAAAGCACACGCATACACATACAAGTACGCATGCGCGAACTGACAGTAAAACACGCACACACACATATATATATAAATATATACACATGCAAGCATGGAGTGACGTTGAGTTTTTTTGTCTTTTCGTTTTTTTTTTTTGTTTTTTTTTTGTATTCGCAATGTAACTGCCGCGGCACGATTCATTTTCTTTTTTTTTATTATTATTTTTCACTTTACTGCCTTTTCACCGGAAATAGCAAAGCGGAAATCGTTGCTATGACGACGCTTTCCTTTCCGGTTGTTTTCGTGACGAGACAAGAAGTCTGACTTCGTTTCGCGCCATTTACACACCACTTTTCCCTGATCATTGCAAGGCAGACACTGCCAATCTGTCAACACGCACCCAGTCGACTTCAACCGATGCGCGCACAAGTGAACTAGGGCATCATTTGCAAACAACACTGGAAAAACGCACTTAAAAACACGATCGATTCCGAAAGCTACACGCGAACAATTCAGGTTTAGGTTCTTTATGAATAACGTTTTCGGTCATGGAAGGCGAGAATAAAGGACTAAGCATAAACTGTAAGAAGATAAAATGCATGATCGTCAGCAATGGGATGAGTCCGAAATGCAAATTAGAAATCGGAGGTCACAAAGTCAAACAAGTACAAAAATACGAGGGTCATTCAATAAATAAGGTGAATATTTCGGTATAAGGACTTCTACGAGGGTCATTCAATAAATAAGATGAATTTTTCGGTACAAGGGCTTCTAATACAGATAGAAGCTTACTTTTTTAAATTCTTAAACTTCTTTAGAAACAAAGGAGAGTGTACTGAACTGTAAGGTGATATCTCTCCTGCTATATCCCAGAGACTGCTAGACAATCTCCTCGAAGATGATTGGTTTGGTCTGGTTGTTTTGTTTTTATGGCATATCAACCTCGGCGGGTCATTTATTGCCAACTAAATTTTATTTATTTATTGCTGGTAATACCTTTTACTTTGAACAATTTATAACTTTTTGTGTCCAGTAATACTTTTTTCTTTTGAAGTATCAAGATTCATTGGGATTTGTTTTTAATGGCAGGGTCACCATTGTTATTTAACCCATAACTGGAGGGAAGGGACGGATTAATACCTTTCCCAAGGGTACAAGTGCTTAAGTGAATGCGGGGTATTCAACTCTGGAATTCGAAATCGGCTCACCGATTTCTCTTTCCGAGCCGACATCCACTGCACCACAACGCACATCCGTCACTAACGCTTACAGTACCTGGTATTCCCAAGCGCTCACACATCTAAGTACTGACCAGGCTCAACGTTGCTTAACTTCGGTGATCGAGCGAGAACCGGTGTATTCAACGTTATAGGCCGTAGGCCCCCACCCAAGATGAGGAAAAGATTTTAGACAATCTAAATGAAGGATGATGAGGTTATCATGTACCGAACATGTGACCAACGACAAAGTTTTAGAGAAATTAGGAACAAAAAAAAAACTTATATAGACCATCGGGAAGATACAGTTGAAATTTCCGGGGCACATAATGAGGAAGTAGGGCTTAGAAAATCTGATACTCACAGGACAGTTTGGAGCAAGAAGAGCAGAGAAAAAGAGTGCAAAACATACTTAATGAGCTTAAGCAAATGGACGGCAGAAGAGAATTTAGAAGAGATAACAAAATTTACAAATCTACAAGAAGTTGTGGAGAGCCACGATCGCTTACCTCACAGTGCATGAAGAAGAAAAATGTGTTTATGATGGGAACTGTCTGAGAGAATTCTTAGCATCAGATATTAATTTATACTAGTTTTAAAATTGTAATCTGTATATATAAAAGGCAATCTGTGAGTCTGTGTGTGACTGTAAGCTATGCACGTCTACATTTTTTAAGCTACGCCATTCCAACTTTCTAGGGACACATATCTACAGGGAAGCCAGGTCGACACATATGTCTTGAGTTTAAGTTCAGCAATTTTCCCTTTCGCACTTTTTGGCCAATGGAGCAGATTGTTTACATTTGCTGCGTAAAACATCTAAAATCTAAGATGGTTGCTAGATTGTGTCACAGAAATCAAATCACACGTGTCAAAGCGACTAAAAAAATGATCCTTTATATTTAATTTTTATTCCGACGTTTTAAAAATTCATTTGGTCAACAAAAAAATATAAATATTTTTCCCGTAATTTTGAAACAAAAGAAATATTTTTTAAAAAAGTGTTTTTTTTTAAACAAAAAGAAAATATGTAAAAAAAAAATGTGCCAATGGTTAATTTAATTATTTAAGTCTTTTTTGTTCAGATTTAATATTTCATACTTCAGAAAATAAAATTTAAAAAAAAATAAAGCATTTTTTTTGCTAAATATTTAATGCAGGAAATCAAGTGTCTGTAATTCGTGTGGCATTAATGTAACTTTTTCCTCTAAAATTAAATTTCCTTTCCCAGTTTCAATAAATGATTTCCATCTACTCCTCTCATTAGCATCTTCTCCTACTACTAAAATGTTCTGAGTTGCACGGGCAAGTTGTATTATAATGTAAACGCCGTTTTTTTTCTTTTTATTTGTCAAGCCTCTTTCAGGATGTAAATTTGCATTTGCACAAGCCCCATTATGTATGTCGCGAGCTGTTTTCTCCTGTTCCTCTATCAGTCTTGTGAGTATCAGATTCTTTAAACCCTTTTTCATCATTACGTGACCCAGAAACTTCAACTGTCTCTTTCTGATCTTAAGTATCAGTTCAGGTAAATGCTATAATTGATACACGCTTGGGCGGCCATGTCTTAAAAAAGACATGACTGACTGGGCAGAAGATTTTCCCGTAGTAGATTGCCATTACTTTCTGCAGTAGACTGGCTGCCAAACAAGTCTATAGAACTCAGTCTATTCTACTATTTAATCCATAGCTGGAGGGAAAAGAGACGGATTAATATATTTCCCAAAGGTATTTGCGCTTAGGTGAAATTCTGGAATTTGAACTCTCCTATTCGAATTCTCCTATTTCTCGTTCCGAGCCGATATCCACGGCACCACTACGCACATCCGCGATGTTAAATATAAGTTTCATATTTGTTTCCATTCTTTCCGAAACTTCGTTGTTGCTCACAAATTCCTTCTCTGGTACCCTCGGCATCATTCCGTAGAAACACATTTTTGTCTTTTCGTGTCTCCCATTCAGCTTTGAGGTGACTGTTTACCATTCGGGGGATTGGAGATAGACTAAACTATCGCCCGGTTCACACTCCACCCACGTCTATTGAACAGGTAAAGAGGCTCATCCCTTGTTCCCTGTTTAAGATGTGGTTTCAGGTTTTCTCTTTTCCAATCTTTTCATTCTTTTCTTTTTTTCTTTTTTTCAATTGGAGTCGATAGACTAAACTATCGCCCGGTTCACACTCCACCCATGTCTATTGAACAGGTGAAGAGGCTCATCCCTTGTTCCCTGTTTAGGATGTGGTTTCCGGCTTTCTTTTTTCTAATCTTTTCACTCTTTTCTTTTTTTCTTTTTTCTTTTTTTTCAATTGGAGTAAATAAACTAAACTATCGTCCGGTTCATACTCCACCCACGTCTATTGAACAGGTGAATAGGCTCATCCCTTCTTCCCTGTTTATGATGTGGTTTCCGGTTTTCTCTTTTTCAATCTTTTCACTCTTACGTAGCCCTCTGCACATCAGTGGTGTTACCGTCTTGCTTGGGGTGATATGATTAAAAAAACATAACAATCTAGGACACATTTTTTTCTTTTTCTTTTTTGCCTACAATGAAATCTTTCTGTCTCTCAATATTCTGCTTAATTTTTGGAATGCTTTCTTGATATCTGTTGTGGAGTAGTTTTCGCACTGAAGGTTATAATCGTGCTATGTCGGTAGCTAATCGACTTAATGTACCCAAAATGTTGGGAACTTAATTATCTTCCACTGAAACATAACGACTTAGTGTTCCGGTAACTGCCGACAAATATCAACAGCCTAGTAGTTCTACTGAACTCCAATATAACTCTAAAGAACTCCTATGAACTTCCCAAGAACTCCTCAATAACTTCCCCCGTTAACTTCCTGTTAACGCTTACAAATATAGGAGGGAGAGTCCGTTATCTGAGGAATAGGTGTGTTTCCACATAACAATATCACAATACGCTTTCGGATTCGAGTGTCGCACTTTCCGTCTTCGGTTAGAACATTTCCCAAGGTATTTAAATTTCTGTACCTGTTTGATTTTAGTATCCCCCACCTGTAATTAGTATTTTGAGCTCCTCTTTTATACTGATGACCATGCATTCGGTTTTCTTGTAGTTTATCTCTAATCCTTTCTTCTCGCTTACCTTCGCAACAGCTTCTTCTCCTCTTCTATGTGCCCTGTCCCTTCAGGACACAGGGGATCATGGCTTTCCATGTCTCCCTCTCCCTGGTGGCTCTGAGCATGACTTCTTCTGTTACATCATGCAATCCTCGTTCCGTCATCCACCTGCTTTCCCCTGTCTCTTTTCCCCTCTATCTGGTCTTCCTCAATGCGTGTCCCAGGAACTTCAGCTGTCTCTTCCTGATGCTCAGTATTAATTTCCTTTTTGTTTCCATCATTTCCAACACCTCATCATTGCTCACATGCTCGGTTATGATATTCGCAGCATCCTTCTGTAGAACCACATTTCAGTTGCTTCAAGATTTTCCTTCATCTTTGATGATATTGTCCAGCATTCACTGTCATATTGAAGAACGGACAGCACGTAGCAATCCAGTACTCTCTTCTTTGTTTCTAGCGAAATTGTCCTGTTTCTTAATACCTTACTCAACTTCTGGAATGCTTCCTTCGCATGCCAATTCGCCTTCGGATCTCTGTGTCGCACTTTCCGTCTTCTGTTATAACGCTTCCCAGGTATTTAAATTTTTGTACCTGCTTGATTCTGGTATCCCCGATCTGTATTTGGCATTTTGGGCTGCCCTTTTTACTGATGACCATGCATTCGGTTTTCGTGCAGTCTATTTCTAGTGATTTCTTGTTACTTTCTTCTGCAATATTCTGTAGGAGGTCTTGTAGTTTCCTTTCTGTGTCTGCTACCAGTACTGTATCATCTGCGTACCTTAGGTTGTTTAAATCGTGGCCTCTGATTACGAATCCACGCATAACTTCTAGGGTCCTCAAAATATTCTCGCTGTACAAGTTGAACAGATCCGGTGAAAAGACACATCCCTGTCTTACGCCCCTTTCTTTGTATATCTACTCAATTCATTACCTGTCCGTATGCTAGCTGTTTGCTGCCAGTAAAGATTCTTTATTACTCTCAAGTCTTTCCCAAATATGTCCAGGCTACCGAGCATCTCTATCAGTTCTTTGTGGCGTATTTTGTCAACGCCGTCGCATAATCAATGAAGCACAGGTATAGAATATTGACTTGACGTATGCACACTACTAATTTCCCGGCCCTAGAGAATGAACGGAATGACAGGAAAGATTCATAGTATTAATACTAAACTTTTTTTTTAATTAATTTGTCTTAGTAACTAATCGACTAATGGAAAATTCGAAGAAGAGGACGATCCCCATCTTATTATTTTTGTTTCAGTTGTATGTCGTTCAGATGGTGTTTAATTCCTTTTGACGCTTACCAATACAAAGCCATTTTCCTCAAGACACGCGCATTTGTCCAATGACTTAAAAATATTTTTATACTTAATATTTTTATACTTGTATACATTTTTAAACATAAATCTACCATCCGCACATGCATTGAATATTGATGCCATATTTGGTCGGGTGCCCCTGCTATCTACTTAGGCGTCCTTGACAAAATCCAACGAAGAATCTGTAATTCAATCGATCCCGACTTGGCAGCTCAGATATAGTCACTTTCTCACCGGCGCAATGTGGCTTCCCTGTGTCTCTTCTACAAATACTTTCACAGCTTCTGCTCCGATGAACTTAGCTCACTGGTGCCTACTATATATGAATTTACTCGAGCCACAAGATTAGCAACTAGGTCCCACCCTTTTACTGTAAAACTAATAAAATGTAAACGCAAATTCTAGTCCAACAGCTTCTTTTCTCACACTTCCCGTTTGTGGAATTCTCTTCCATTTACCTGCTTTCCCAACAACTACAATCTTCAAGAATTTAAATGTAAAGTCAATTGTCATCTCCTATCTCACTAACCTGCATCCTCTATCTCCTGATCTTTTCTCTGTCCACTCCACTCTCATCAGTATTCTCATCTTTCTTTTACCCACTTCCTGACACACCCTTAACCTGTCACTCTTTCTCATAACTTTCCTTCTATGTAACCCTTTGCAAAACAGTGGCAGTACAATGCCTTGCTTGGGGCGATATGTTTATAAAAAGAAATTTGAAGAAGGCAGATATAATGTCGAAATGCTGTTGAAGGTTGTCAAACACTGCATCATTTCCTTTTTTCTTTTCTTAAATCATACTCTTCTCCAGGTGTCATTAATAATAATGTTTAATTAAATTGAAAGAATATCTTATTGAGTTGGGCTAAGTAGAAATGTCCGTATCAGTTAAAATTGTAACGACTCTTAGGGATTCAGTTATTCTACGGCTTCGACTTAACATAGAAAAGGCGCGGTGGTAATTTCGTTTAACTTTTTAAAAATATTATCAGTATTTTCTCTTCTCTTAATTTTTAACTACCATATATCGCAACATACGAATTGTAATAAGTTAATTTCTGGAATGGCCGCAGTATATCGCTCAAATAATTAGACTAGTAAAATAACTAATATTAGTCGGTCAGTTAAGTGCCATACGTGATGCACGCTTTGGGCGATTATGGCTCAAAAGAGACATGATTTACTGGGCAGAAGATTATACTGCAGTGAGTTGCCATTGCTTTCTGCGGTAGACTCGTTGCCGACAAAGACTAGAGAACCCAATCTGTCCTATTATTTAACCCATAACTGGGAGGGAAGAGACGGATTAATACTTTTCCCAAGGATACTTGTGCGCAAGTGAATGCAAGGAATTCAACTAGAATTCGAACTCGGCTTTTCAACATGTCGCTCCGAGTCGATATCCACTGCACCACAACGCACATCACGGTCAGTTCAGTGCCATATGTGATACACGCTTTGGGCGATTATGTCTCGAAAGAGACATGACTGACTATCCTGCAGCAGGCTGCCATTGCTTTCTGCGGTAGACTGTTTTCCAGTCGAGGCTTTAGAACCCAATCTGTCCTCTTAGTTAACCCATAAGGGAAAGGGACGGATTAATACCTTTCCCAAAGGGTATTTGTGGGTAAAGGAATGCAAGGAATTCAACTAGATTTCGAACGAGAGAAAGAGAGAGAGTGTGTGTGTGGGAGGGAGAGACTGAAAGAAAGAAAGTTATAAATGAAAACAAGATGCTAATTTCAAAAAGAAATCATAAAGTTGTGGATAAACACATTCGCCTACTTCGTGAAGGGATATGACAAAGTAACTAGAAATAAATAGGAATTTCGACGACCGACATTTTTAACATTTTGTATTATTTTTTTGTCATATCCCAGGTATAAACAATCGGCGTACATGAAGAAAACTATCACCACCTTTAAATTTGTTGTTTTTCTTTTTTTCTTTTCTTTTTTTTTACTATTTTCAGTGTAATCTTATCGATTACACCCTAAACTTTCCGATTGAAAAAACAAATTTGGAAAAATTCCAATATTTAAACACTTTTAGTGGGAGGGAGCTCAGTTTTTCATACAACGTTATAGTAAACGAACAAGAATTACATAAAGCTAAGAAGGATGTGGAGCTGTCCACATATATACATACACATATATCATGCATATGCGCACATATCTTCATGCGTATGCATATCTGACTTTTAACCACACTTACCTACACACACACACATATGTATATTCAGTGTGTATCATTTTTCCGTTGTATTATTGTTGGAATATTTGTATTAAATAAAAGAATTTATCTGATTGGTTAAACCTAACCAATCAGAACTAAAGTATTGCTGATAAATTTTACCGCCAATTTCTAATGACGTATTAGATGGTATATAAATGTTTTAGCGCCGAAAGCAGTTAGTTTTTTTGATCTTGCCATGAGCGAGTTAACAGTTGTAACTCTTTAAGAACTTTGCTATTTCGCCCCGCAACGAACTTCATCAAGGTGCTGACCAGGACTGTTTCGTCCAAGAATTCATTTGAACCAAACTCATCTGTCCAAGTTTAATCATGGCTAAATGAACTTTTCTTTCCGCCACAACAAGCATTTTAAATATTTCAAATCCTGCATTCTTAACCTATGGCAGAGGGTATGCCTTTCTCTCATTATGTATAACCTGTCAGGACCTATTCTAATTATTAATTGTTAAAATACAATTTATGCCTTGTTCTAAAAACTGTCTCGTCCATTTATTTATATGCCTTTTTTGACTGTGACATTTTCAGCTTCAATATATTTATTGTTGGGGAGTTGTGTGTAGCGTTCTGGAAAATATGAAAGTGGCCTTATACCAGCCAGAATTCGATACCATTAAACCGGCATGTTGTTATTTGCTAAATAATTAATTGGATCTACTCATTCATAGCTTCCCCACATTATAAATAATATAATTTTAGGATATCATATTCTGAAAAAGAGAAAATAATTCGATCAATAATGAATTTTTATAAGAATAGTTTTCATTTCAACCGTTTAAATAACCTTTTAAACATGTGACTTTTTAAATTTTTAAATTTAAATTTTACTGCCGTATTAAATGTTATATAAATGTTTTCGCGTCGAAAGCAGTTAGATTTTGGATCTTGCTATGAGCGAGTTAATGCTTGTAACTCTTTAAGAACTTTGCTATTTCGCTGCGCAGCGAACATCATCAAAATGCACACCAGGACTGTTTCGTCCCAGAATTCATTTGATCCAAACTCATCTGTCCAAGATTATTCATGGCTAAATGAACTTTTCTTTCCACTACAACAAGCATTTTAAATATTTCAAATCCTTCATTTTTATCCTAATGGCAGAGGAAATGCCTTTCTCTCATTATGTATAACCTGTCAGTACATATTCTAATTATTAATTGTTAAAATACAATTTATGCCTTGTTCTAAGAACCATTTATTTCCATGCCCTTTCGACTGTGACATTTCTCGATTTCAGCTGCAATATATTGTTGGGGAGTTGTGAGTAGTATTCTGGAAAATATGACAGTGGCCTTATACCAGCCAGAATTTGATACCATTAAACCGGAAAGGGAAAGTTCGTGTGCTTCACGTATACCGTTGTGCAAATTAACCGAAACCCTTGCTTTAGTTCCCTTTCTTTCACCATAGTCATTTTTAGACCCACTGGTGTGACAGAGTGTAATCGATTTCTATTTTTCCTCCGATGAATTTATTTGCAGTGATATGCATTAATAAGAATATATTTTCGGGCTGTTTGGTGAAATTTGTTTAGCCTTGAAAATATTGCGTCATCCGTGATTGCATCAGATTTTTTTATCACGTCTAGACACGAGTGTCTCGACAGTCGGTTAGTTGTTCTTTGGCCATTGTCTGCGATTGAAGTTACTCCAAGGAAACGTTGAAAAAATGTAACGCTTCACGAACATACTGGCAAGCCTTACAGGGAGATCGCGGATATAGTCGGTGTCAGTCTTTCAATTGTGAGTTGTGTCATCAAAGCAAAGAAACAAACTGAATCCAGTAGTCGAAAACGTAAACGAAAATGAGGGCGGAAAAGCGACGACATATACGTGATCAGGGAACGTGTGAAAGATCCTAGAAAGACATTATTTGTTTTGTTTCAATTAATTTGCACAAGGGTGTAACTGGCGAGCTTTTGGAAATAAATGGTGGAACGGTCTGTGAGAAGGAGAGTAAAGAGAAATGTGGCTGAAAGCTCCAAAAGGCTGAAGGTTGTGGAGATCCATGATCGCCAACGTGCTGAAGGGACACGGCATGTAAGAAAAATTTCGTCATAACGTTTACTTTTGGTTCATATGGTTAACTATTTAGATTTGAAGTTTGAAAATGGCTTTGGACCTAAGCAATGGCAATCAGCGGAGAACGAATGTAGTCCGCAAAAATAATAAGTACACAAATAATAAAATTAAAAAAAACAGGCAAAATCACAAATAAATAAATAAATAAATGAAATCTGTGCGACTTCTCTGTTAACTGATGCCCGGTGCAGACCTTATATCCATCCTCGTCCCAACCTCACCCTATGCAGCTTCCGATGTTCACCATCGTCTTCTCTCCTGCTTCTTTCGAAAAAGACTCCACTCGCTTGCCATCATGTTCTTGTTTCCCCGCACGCGCGCTCCAAGAGACGCAGGTGCATCCTCCAGGCGGATGTTAATTACAAAAGGTCATGCGTGTGATTATGGCTATAACAATTCTATACTAGTCGGCCATGCTTTTTTGCGTTTTGGGCGGGACATCCATAGTTTCGGCTGGAAAAGGAGATAGAGTAACAGAGAGAGATAAAGAGAGAGAGATGGAGAAAAAGAGAGAAAGAAAGAGAGAGAGAAAGAGAGAGAAAGAGTGAAAGAGAGACAAAGAGAAAGAGAGAAAAAGAGAAAGAGAGAGAGAGAAAGAGAGAAAAAGAGAAAGAGAGAGAGAAAGAGAGAGAGTGAAAGAGAGACAAAGAGAAAGAGAGAAAGAGAGGAAGAGAGAGAGAGAGAGAGAGAGAAAGAGAGAGAGAAAGAGAGAGAGAGAAAGAAAGAAACAGAGAGAGTTTGAAATCAAAATCGAAACACTGTACGAGAAATGAGAATAGGCTATGCATTATATTAGTTGTGTGTGAAAGTTTCCAGCGTTTTGTTTTTATTTGGCAAAAAAGTTTTCTCGTGTGCATTTAGCCTCGCTTTTGTAAAAAAGGACATCTTGTAATTTTGCGCACACACTGAGAAATTAATATGAATAGACAGATAACAGATAGAAAAAAAGAAACGGGATAGATAGGAGAAGTGTCATATAGAAAATTAGATAAATATAAACAAACGATTATCTCAGGGCCGTTTAGATGTGCCACAAAGTCGAAAGTATTGACCAATCAGTGAGAATTGAACTCAATAGTCAGTTGTAATAGTTCTAGCAAGACAAGCTTGCTAACCATTACACTACACCCTGATGCCCCGGGCATATTGATAGATATGGAAAGAGTAATGCAAAAAAGTTAGATATGGCAAGAATAATATAAAACGTTAAATATAAACAGACTTAGATAGATAGATAGATAGATAGATAGATAGATAGAAAGACTGGATAGATAAAAAAGAAAGGCGAGATAGATAAATAGAAAGAAAGACGAGATGTACAAACTGATATTGATAAGTCAGTCAGTCAGGTGCCATACGTGATACACGCTTTGGGCGATCATGTCTCGAAAGAGACATGATTGACTGGGCAGAAGATTATCCCGCAGAAGGTTGCCATTGCTTTCTGCGGTAGACTGGTTGCCGGTCAAGGCTATAGAACCCAGTCTGTCCTGTTATTTAACCCATAACTGGAGGGAAGAGACGGATTAATACCTTTCCCAAGGGTATTTGCGCGTAAGTGAATGCAATGAATTCAACTGGAATTTGAACTCGGCTTTCCGATTTTTCGTTCCGAGCCGATATCCACTGCACCACAACACACATCAACAGACTTAAATAGATGAGTGCGAACAGAGAGAAATTGATGAACAGACTGAGATAAACTTGAGCAATCTTTGATGATAATAAATATATATTTATTCCATTTACTAAGCGCCGCTTAAATATAGCCGAAAATATGGGGTACCCTGTGAGGATCGCACTTACTACTCAGTGGTAACATGTTCTAGCGAGACAAGCTTACTAACCATTACACCACGAAGAGTAATGCAAAATGTTAGATATGGTAAGAATAATATAAAAGTTAAATATAAACAGACTTAGATAGATAGATAGATAGATAGATAGATAGATAGAAAGAAAGAAAGGCGAGATAGATAGATTGATAGATAGATAGATAGATAGATAGATAGATGCGATGAACAGACATGAACAAACTGAGATAGATAAGTAACAGACGTAAATAGATTAGTGTGAACAGAGAAGAATTGATGAACAGACTGAGATAAACTTGAGTAATCTTAGCTGATAGTATATATATATATATATATATATATATATATATATATATATATATATGTGGTCATTTGAAATATTTCGTTTTTTTTTTTAATTTGGGGGCGTTAAGATACACAGGTAATAAAATGCTCGGTTGTAGAACAAAAGCAAACAACTGAACAGTTATAGATCAATTCTAAATTAGACCAGTAAACATGTATTGACCATTTTCTAAGACAACTGTTTATTGGTCTAATTTAAATCTAATTTAAATCGAAATATTCCAACTGACTTTATTTATATATATATAAATATACAATGTTGCGGAATATTCCGAAGATTAACAAAATATTTTTAACAACCGACATTTTTAATTTATTTTTTTAACATTATTTGTAATCGATATTCGTATTTGAGTATATATTCTGTTTTTAATCAAACCGTATATATATATATATATATATATATATATATATATATTTCTACCGGCCTGATTATTTACAAATTTGTTTTAAATAATCAGGACAGTAGAAAGATACTCTTTGATTAAAAACAGAACATCAACTCAAATACGAGTATCGATTAAAATTAATGTTCAAATCACACTATATTCTTTCCTTCGGTACAAATATTTTCCCGGGATTATATGTGTAGTGTGGTATAGTTATAGTCAACTAATGAAAGAAATTCGGGAGATAACAAAAACAACAATAATAATGATAATACTGATAATCATAATAATAATAATAATAATAATAATAATAATAATTGTAACATAGCAATCAAGGAATTTGAAAAACTGTCAAAATATAAAGACCTGGAAATTGAAATAGAAAAAATGTGGAAATTGAAAACAAGAGTTGTGCCAGTGATAGTAGGTGCACTTGGAATGATAAAAAATGGAACAAAACAACACATTGAAAGAATCCCTGGAAACCCTAGTTTAAGAGATATACAAAAAATTGTCTTATTAAGTACAGCCCACACACTAAGGAAAACTTTATCTATGTAATGCTAGGGATGATAGGGAAGATAGAAAAAACATGAAATGGAGTCATAACAACACGCCACGACCTGCCTTTGGTCTTCCCGCAGACTTGGTTGGTAGTGAGACCAAAGCAGAAATCGAAATATGATGAAAAATGACGTAATAATAATAATAATAATAATAATAATAATAATGTATATCTTTTGGCCTTTTGACCAAACAGAAGTATGATGAAAAAAGATGTTAAAAATCAGAATTTTTGGACATGCTAGTGTCCTTTCTCATCGAGAAAGAAAAACATGTTGGTCATTTGAGAATGGTGGGGGTGGATTTTTCCATGTGTCTTACATTACTGATGAGATCTAGTCCCTTTGGTTATGCTGTTTGCCAAGTTTAGTGTTGTAGAATGTTTGTAGATGGATTTCAATGGAAACTTCATTCACTGAGTAGGCCTAAATTTCTATCTAAACCTAGAATGCGTGAATTTATTTTAATAATGTATTTGACTTCTCTTAAACAGAGTTTTTTTTTTACTACGGCTAAAGAACTACGCATACCATTCGCCACAAAACTATCCTCACCTACCAGATTTCATATTTTACGATTCCCAGCGAATAAGATTAGAATGATTTCCCGCTGAAATTTCCACAACCGCTACTCAAATTTTGTAGCAGACAACAAACATTATCGTCTGAAATTTCAAAGCCTTCAACACGTTTGAGCTAACCTCGATGATTGGTTAAAAATCGGAGCCTGTGTTATGTCCAAAAATGAGTCAATTGAGGTTTGTCGTAATATTACTTAAATCCATTGAATTTCTCTGCAATTTTTAACGGGCTTCTACACATTATGAATTACGGCTACATCTGTTATTTCTTATTTAAAATGCCAAATTCTTAAGAGTATAAGCGAACATGTCTACTATGGTAATTGAAACCATCGGTATGTCATCTAAAATAGTTGCATTGTTTCAGAATATAATGAAATATATGATGAAAAAATAGCCCGTTGGTCTAAGAACCTAATATCTAAAATTAATTTTGATGAATCATTAAGGAAAAAAGTTTTAAAAATCTTGTTAATTAAGTTTAATTATTGTGCGTGGTTTAATTAGAAAGCCATTCGTGTGTTAAAATCAACTCAAGAAATGTAAACCTTTTACAAGTACACATGCTTCTAGTGCTAAAAATCTTGCAGGAAAGAGAAAAAAGAATAAATAAAATTATCAAGACCCGTATATATATATATATATATATATATATATATATATATATGATAGAGCAAAAACAGAAAAAAAAAACAGAAAAGAGAAAAATAAGAAAAATTAAAGAAACATAAGATAAGAAAATAACGTTATGGTAATTCTGGTTATTTTCCGCCATTTTGGATATTCTAAAACATGCAATGGGTACTTGACTATTGGAAAGAAAGTAAATGAAGTATAATTTGAGAAAGAAATGGTGCTTATAGTAAAAAGAAATTTAAAAAAAGAACCTGTGAGTATGTGTATAAGTAGCAATGACGCTTTGGATTTGGAGTGTGCAAAAGGGAAGGAAGAAAACAAGGAACCAAAAAAGAAAGCAAAAAGATAAGAAGAAAGTTGAAAAGAGCTAAAGAAAAAAATTAAAAGAAAAAAGAATAAAAACCAGAAGATGATAAAACGAAATTGAAAAAGGAGAGAAAAGAAAACGAAGGAAATAAAAAATAAAAACTAAGAAAATTAAAAAATGAGTAAAAAGGAATGAAAATAGGAAAGAAGTATATAAAAATGAAAGTGGAAAAGGAGAAAAAGAAAAAAAAAAGGAAGTAAGAAAATCCGAAAGTATGAAAAGAAAAAGAAATGTGAAAAAGGAGGAATTAAAATAGGGAAAAGAGAAGATATGAATGAAAAAGGCGAAAGGAGAAGAAAGGAATAAAAACAGAAAGGAAAAAGACAAAAAGGAAAAGAAAAGGAGAAAGGAGGAATTAAAATAGGAAAGAGAAGAAGGAGTGAATGAAAAGGCGAAAGGAGAAGAAAGGAATAAAACAGAAAGGAAAAGACAAAAGGAAAGTGAAAAAAGGAGAAAAAGGAGGAATTAAATGAAAAAGAAAATAAGAAAAAAAGAAAGAAAAAGTGAAAGAAGAAGAAGGAATTCAAATAGAAAAAGAGATAAGTGAAAATATCAAAAGAAGAAAGGAATGAAAACAGAAAGGAAGAAAACGAGAAGGAAAGTGAAAAAGAAGAAAACGAATTAATTAGAAAAGAAAAAAGATAAGAATTGAAAAAAGAGAAAAGAATAAAAGTATAAAGGAAGAAGATGAGATGCAAAATAAAAAGGAGAAAAAGAAGATAGAAAAAAGATAAGAGGGGAATATGATAAACGGAAGAAAGGAATAAAATATGAAATAAAGAAGAGAAGAAGGAAAGTGAAAAGTGAGAAAGAAGAAAATTGATTTAAAATAGATAAAAGTGAAGAATGTGTGAACAAGGTAAAGAAAGAACGAACAGAATGAAAGAAAAAAATTAACAATAAACAATTGGAAACTGATAAGAAATAAAGAATGCTGTGAAGGGACACGAGAAGAAGAAGAAGAAGAAGAAGAAGAAGAAGAAGAAGAAGAAATTACTGTATTTTTCTTTTTTTTTTTTTTTTGAATGGTGGCAAATCCGTATACGGCGCATACAAGTGTTATTGTATGAGTTGGCTCATACCGTAAAAATGGCGGCAAAACATTCATACCGATATGTCGTCAAAAATGACAGCAGCATATATATTTATGTACCTACTAATGGGTATTTTACCTTAAGACCTAAGACAAAAATAAAATAAAATAATCCACTCCCCACCTTGAACGTGACAGAAGGGATATATATATATATATATATATATATATATATATATATATATATATATATTATTCAGTTGTTGTTTTTTCTTAAGTTTTAAGTAAAATACCAAATTGTTGGCGCACGCGCACACACACACACACACACACACACACACACACACACACACACACATATATATAACCTTTTCCCTCGTGTCACGTTCATGGAGATAGAGACAATAGCGAGACAGCGTCGGCTTAGTTCATTCTTTTGACTACTGGTTATTAAGCCTGTTGCCGCGTGTACGCTCTGTTTTAAAAATAATTATGTAGTCGAGTAGTAAAGAACATATATATCTTCTCTATTATAATAAATACCGTTATTTTACTATACATACCAACAATACAGTAGCACTAATGAAGACCAAAGTCAGAAAATACTAATATATATATAAATTTTTATATATATATATATATATATATATATATATATAAATAAACTAAATCTAAAAGTGAGCCAAACTTCGACTGCGGTTTCACTCTACAGATCGTCAGGACTTGGCTCCTGACGATCCGTAGAGTGAAACCGCGGTCGAAGTTTGGCTCACTTTTAGATTTAGTTTATTTGCTCTACTTTCGTACTTTCGTATTGAGCTCTCTACTGTTAAGTTTTTCGTCTTGGATTTTTTTTTTATTTCAAACAAGCTCTTGACTCATTGTTATTGGGCTTTGTTTGTTTCTTTTTTCTTCCCTCTTTAACCCACGTGGTAGTCCTCGTTGGGTTGTTGACGACTTACGTTACTGATTTGTTAGCGTTAGTATTTTGTGTGTGCGTGCGCCAACAATTGGGTATTTTACTTAAGACTTAAGAAAAACAAAACAGCTGAATAATATTCTTCACTTGTAAATGACTTACTACGCGACCTAACCAAAATCAGTTATTGCAACTCGCCGGAAGACACTACATGTTAGAAACCTAGGTCATGTAATAACTCGTTTACAAATTTTATATATATATATATATATATATATATATATATATATATATATATTACGGTCTTTATTATTAAAGAGGGGAATCTAGAATTTCTCGACGCCTATCTTTTAAACTATGCTTAGTTGACGAAACAAGAAATTTAAAAGGTTTTTGTTCAGGTTGAAAAAGTTTTTCAGCATTAGTATATTTTAAGTTGATTCCCTTAAAATTCGATGTATTAATTCAAGTGTTATTTTCTCCGGATAATCACAATTCCATGCCTGTTAAAGAAGTACCACTCTTATATATGTCAAATTTTGAAGGACTAGCCTAACGATTGATTGATTGATTGATTTTTTTACAGCATATCATCCCTTTGTGGGTTATTTTGGATTGTAAGAAAAAAGTATATTTTTTTTTAGAGTGAATGTTGCATTAATAACTTTTTTATAGAATAATAATTACATGTCCTACTGTTTAGCTATTCATAATTTTGCCGATGGTATTAAATAATTACATGTCCTACTGTTTAGTCATTCATACCTTGCCGATGGGTATTAAATAATTACATGTCCGACTGTTTAGTTATTCATACCTTGCCGTGATGGTATTAAATAATTACATGTCCTACTGTTTAGCTATTCATACCTTTGCCGATGGTATTGGGTTAATTACATTGTCCGACTGTTTAGCTATTCATACCTGCCGATGGTAATAAATAATTACATGTCCGACTGTTTAGCTATTCACACTATCGATGGTATTAAATAATTACATGTCCGACCGTTTAGCTATTCACACCTTTGCCGATGGTATTAAATAATTACATGTCCTACTGCTTAGCTATTCATACTTTGTCGATGGTATTAAATAATTACATGTCCCACTGTTTAGCTATTCATACCTTGCCGATGGTATTAAATAATTACATGTCCGACTGTTTAGCTATTCATACCTTTGCCGATGGTATTAAATAATTACATGTCCGACTGTTTAGTTATTCATACTCTTTGCTGATGGTATTAAATAATTACATGTCCTACTGTTTAGCTATTCATACCTTTGCTGATGGTATTAAATAATTACATGTCCGACTGTTTAGCTATTCATACCTTGCTGATGGTATTAAATAATTACATGTCCGACTGTTTAGCTATTCATACCTTTGCCGATGGTATTAAATAATTACATGTCCGACTTGTTTAGCTATTCATAATTTTGCCGATGGTATTAAATAATTACATGTCCGACTGTTTAGCTATTCATACCTTTGTCGATGGTATTAAATAATTACATGTCCTACTGTTTAGCTATTCATACCTTTGCCGATGGTGGCTAACAATTACATGTCCGACTGTTTAGCTATTCATACCTTGCTGATGGTATTAAATAATTACATGTCCTACTGTTTAGCTATTCATACCTTGCCGATGGTATTAAATAATTACATTGTCCTACTGTTTAGCTATTCATACCTTTGCCGATGGTATTAAATAATTACATTGTCCTACTGTTTAGCTATTCATACCTTTGTCGATGGTATTAAATAATTACATGTCCGACTGTTTAGCTATTCATACCTTGCCGATGGTGGTATTAAATAATTACATGTCCGACTGTTTAGCTATTCATACCTTTACCGATGGTATTAAATAATTACATGTCTGACTGTTTAGCTATTCACACTCTTTGCCGATGGTATTAAATAATTACATGTCTGACTGTTTAGCTATTCATACCCGCCGGTATGGTATTAAATAATTACATGTCCTACTGTTTAGCTATTCATACCTTTGCCGATGGTATTAAATAATTACATTGTCCGACTGTTTAGCTATTCATACCTTTGCCGATGGTATTAAATAATTACATGTCCGACTGTTTAGTTTATTCACACCTTTACCGATGGTATTAAATAATTACATGTCCGACTGTTTAGCTATTCATACCTTTGCCGATGGTATTAAATAATTACATGTCCGACTGTTTAGCTATTCATACCTTTGCCGATGGTATTAAATAATTACATGTCCTACTGTTTAGCTATTCATACCTTTGCCGATGGTATTAAATAATTACATGTCCGACTGTTTAGCTATTCATACCTTTGCCGATGGTATTAAATAATTACATGTCCTACTGTTTAGCTATTCATACCTTTGCCGATGGTATTAAATAATTACATTGTCCTACTGTTTAGCTATTCATACCTTTGCCGATGGTATTAAATAATTACATTGTCCTACTGTTTAGCTATTCATACCTTTGTCGATGGTATTAAATAATTACATGTCCGACTGTTTAGCTATTCATACCTTTGCCGATGGTATTAAATAATTACATGTCCGACTGTTTAGCTATTCATACCTTTGCCGATGGTATTAAATAATTACATTGTCCTACTGTTTAGCTATTCATACCTTTGCCGATGGTATTAAATAATTACATGTCCGACTGTTTAGCTATTCATACCTTTGCCGATGGTATTAAATAATTACATGTCCGACTGTTTAGCTATTCATACCTTTGCCGATGGTATTAAATAATTACATGTCCGACTGTTTAGCTATTCATACCTTTGCCGATGGTATTAAATAATTACATGTCCGACTGTTTAGCTATTCATACCTTTGCCGATGGTATTAAATAATTACATGTCCGACTGTTTAGCTATTCATAGTTTTGCCGATGGTATTAAATAATTACATGTCCGACTGTTTAGCTATTCATACCTTTGCCGATGGTATTAACTAATTACATGTCCTACTGTTTAGCTATTCATACCTTTGCCGATGGTATTAAATAATTACATGTCCTACTGTTTAGCTATTCATACCTTTGCCGATGGTATTAAATAATTACATTGTCCGACTGTTTAGCTATTCATACCTTTGCCGATGGTATTAAATAATTACATGTCCGACTGTTTAGCTATTCATACCTTTGCCGATGGTATTAAATAATTACATTGTCCTACTGTTTAGCTATTCATACCTTTGCCGATGGTATTAAATAATTACATGTCCTACTGTTTAGCTATTCATACCTTTACCGATGGTATTTAGGGGTAAGTGAATGGAACAAAACCGACTGGTATTTGAACTCGGTTCTCCGATTACACAATTTTGAGTCGCTATCTATTACACTACCCGCACAACCACCCAAACTCACGACGAAAACTCTTTATAATCAAACAATGAACGAAAAAAGAAACTGAGTTTGAATTTTGTTTAACAGCGTATGTGGGTTGATTTAATATATAAAAAAAAGGTTGGATTTTAGTGGGTTTTTTATGATCGTTTATGGTGTGAAGGTTGTTTAGTTAGATTTGGATGATTTATTTATTTATTTTTTTAATATCCTGGGTTAAATAGTAAAACAGTTTGGGTTATATAGCCTTGGTTGGCAACCAGTTTACCGCAGAAGGTAATGGCAACCTACTGCGGGAAAATCTTCTGCCCAGTCAGTCATGTATCTTTCGAGACATGATCGTCCAAACACACACACACACACATACACACACACATTTCTTTGGCCTCAATTCTTTCATCCATCTACATGGAAATTGTGCAGCATTCACTATTCTATAAAATGAATAACCTTAGATAGCAGTCAAGCACTATTTCCTTTACATCTAAATTCTTCTATTTCTTGATATTTTGTTTAGCTTTTGAAAGGCGTCTTTTGTTATTTACTTGCACCTTGGTATCGTGGTATCACATTTTCCAGAAATATGTCAGTCAGATATGTGCCATACGTGATACACACTTTGGTCTATCACATCTCGAAAAACAGAAGATTATTCTGTAGTAGGTTGACATTGCTTTCTGCGGTAGACTGGTTGCCAGCCAAGGCTATAGAACCCAATCTGTCCTATTATTCAACCCAAGTGAAGAGACGGATTTATACCTTTCCCAATGGTATTTGTGCGTGAGTGAATGCAAGGAATTCAACTGGAATTCGAACTCGGCACCCCGATTTGTCGTTCCGAGTTGATATCCACGGCACAACAACACATGTACTTGTTTGACTTCGAGATCTCCAATAAGTAGTTTTCAACTTCGGCCTTACTTCTTGCTGATCGTAACATCCATACATTTTCTCTTTTGACAATTGGTGGTTCGTCTTTTCATCTTACTTTTCTTTACTGCCTTGTTTAACATTCCTAGCAGGTTCCGTTCTCGGAAAACATTTAGATACACCAAATGAATAAAAAATAAATGGGAAATGATTGATGAAATGAATGAAATTATCAATAAATGAAAAGAGAAAGGAATAAAAGAAAGAAAAATAAAAGAAAGAAAAACTGAAATTAGCAACCGGAATGCTGGAATTGGTAACCAATCAAATAAATGAATGATGAAAATATAGACAAGAAAGAAAGAAAGAAAGAAAGAAAGAAAGAAAGAAAGAAGCAAAATGAAAGGAGAAAATGGTGAATTTAGAAAGTCAAAAGAAGAAGGAATGAAAAACTAACAATATGAGAGAGCGGCAAATAAAGACAGACATGAATTAGTGTAAGATTTGGATAATCAAATGTACGGATAAAATGGATAAAAATATTAGTTAAAGAAAGAAAAGAAAAGAAGTAAGAAAGTAAGAAAGAAAAATTGAAACATAAAGAAAGAGAAGAATGGGGAAAATTAGCAATCGAAAGAATGAATTAAAAAGTAAAAAGAACAAAGAACGAAAGAAAAAGTGAAACAGAAAGAAAGAAAAGAATGGTGAAAATTCGCAATGAAAAGAATGAACAGAAAATTAAAAAGAAAGAAAAGAAGGAAAAAGGAAAGAAAGAATTGTTCGAATATTTTACGGGTTATCAACAATTTTTAGGTTAGATAAATTCAAAATTTCGGATGTGCGTTGTGGTGCAGGATATCGACTCTGAACGACAAATCAGACAAAACAAAAAATCAGGTTATCGAGTTTGAATTCCAGTTGAATTCCTTGCACTCACTTACGCACAAATACCCTTAGGAAAGGAATTAAACAGTTATGGGCTAAATAACCGGACAAACTGCGTGCTATAAAGTGGGGGATCGGTTTTCTATTGTTATGAAGTAATAAACTAATCCCCCACTAATTACTACTTATTAATATAATAATATAATTCACCAGTCTACCGCAGAAAGCAACGGTCAACCTACTGCAGTATAATCTTCTGCCCAGTCAGTCATGTCTCTTTCGAGACATGATCGTCCAAGCGTGTATCACGTATGGCACTTAACTGACTGACTGAATAGTTGAAAAGACAATTAAAGCTTCTTCTGGGCATAAAGTGGGGGATCGGTTTTCTATTGTTATGAAGTAATAAACTAATCCCCCACTAATTACTACTTATTAATATAATAATATAATTCACCAGTCTACCGCAGAAAGCAATGGCAATCTACTGAGGGGTAATCTTCTGCCCAGTCAGCCATGTCTCTTTCGAGACATGATCGTCCAAGCGTGTATCACGTATGGCACTTGACTGACTGACTGAATAGTTGAAAAGACAATTAAAGCTTCTTCTGGGCATAAAGTGGGGTATCGGTTTTCTATTGTTATGAAGTAATAAACTAATCCCCCACTAATTACTACTTATTAATATAATAATATAATTCACCAGTCTACCGCAGAAAGCAATGGCAATCTACTGAGGGATAATCTTCTGCCCAGTCAGTCATGTCTCTTTCGAGACATGATCGTCCAAGCGTGTATCACGTATGGCACTTAACTGACTGACTGAAATTCGAAATACATTTTGTATTACAAGATTAATTCTTTTTTGCGAGTGAATATTAGATTTACATTTATTCCTATAACATAACCGTCGTACAAGTCCTACGATTTAACCAATAATTCTTCTTTTATGTGCCACGTCCTTTCAGTACGAAGGCGATCATGGCTTTCCACATCTCCCTGTCCCTGGTGGCTCTTAGCACGCATTCTCCTGTTGCATCATGCAACCCTCGTTCCGTCATCTACATGATCATGCCCTTCAAATATGTTATCCGCTGTTTTCCCCTGTCTCTTTTTCACTCTATCTGGCCTGTTAGTATCAGGTTCTCCAAGCCCTCCTTCCTCATTTCATGTCCTAGGAACTTTAGTTGTCTCTTCCAGATACTCAGTATTAATTTCTTTTTAATTCCCATCCTTTCTAAAACCTCACATGCTCGGTCCATGATATCCGCAGCATCCTTCTGTAAAACCACATTTCAGTTGCTTCAGGTTTTTCCTTCATCTTCGAAGATACTGTCCGACATTTTGGAGGAAATTTATTTATTCCTTTCTCAAAGTAATTTGTGCGTAAGGAAATACAACGAACCCATCTGAAATTCGAACGGCTCACCGATATCTTATTCCGAATGTCTATCCATTACACCTTCAGGTTTTTCCTTCATCTTCGGAGATATTGTCCAACCTTTTGGAGGAAAAGGATTTATTCCTTTTCCAAAGTAATTTGTGCGTAAGGAAATACAACGAACCCATCTGAAATTCGAACGGCTCTCCGATATCTTATTCCGAATGTCTATCCATTATACCCGCCGCACATTTACGAAAGAAAAAAAGGAAAAAGGAAGAAGAAAGGAAAAAACAAGCAAAAAAAAGAAGAAATGAAAGGATAAAGGCAAGAAAAAGCACGAAAGTCAATCGAAGTATTCAATTCGACCAAATAAATGGGAAATTCGGAAATAAAGTTTGCTTTCAAAATGGAATGAAGAGCCAATAAAATCGATTCCATTTAAGTCATCCATAAAAGTGAAAATTAAAACAAATGAAGGAACAAAGACTTCGATGTTGAAAGCATTAAATGTCCGAGGAGAATTTACTTTGAACAATGTGAAGGGTGGTTGAATCCACAATTACCGTAACACACACATTTTTTTTCATTCTTCAATTAGATTGCACATACCAAATTGAAGGAATAAAAGATAAAACCAACACAAAAAAGCAAATTGTATTCTCGTGCCGAGAGAACAGAACGTGGTGCAAACGGGAGAGAAAAAAAAACGGCCAGAGCAATTGTAATTGAAGCACAGAGTTGCAAAATGAATGAATTTTCATGAGCTTCAATGCGAAATAAAACGAATTAACAGCCGGTTCTTTAATCGTACGCAAATCCACTTGCATTTGTAGAATGCCATTCAATCAGCAAACACTTGTTTTACTAGAGTTTTTTTTTACATTCTTTATTTTTTTCAGAAGTTCGTTTTTATCTCAGAATTTCTCTTTCTTTTCCATTTTTTTCTTTTGCCTTTTCCTAACTTTGTATTTCTCAAAGTCTTTTACGTTTTTCATTCATTTAATTCTATTTTTTTCATTTTTCATAGTTTTTTCTTTACTTGATATTTTGCTTTTCTTTCTTCACTTTTTCTTTCGTTGTCGTCTTGTATCCATTCTTTTTTTCTTTTCTTTCTTTTCTTTGTCTATTTTTTCTTTTCTTTCTTTTATCTGTTTGCTTTTACTTGATGTTTTTCCTTTTATTTTTTCTGGAGTTTTCCTTTCCTTGTCTATTTCTTTCCTTATCTTTTTTCTTTCCCTTGTTTTTTTTTTTTGTTTGTTTCTTGTCTTTTTTTCTGCCTTTTTCTTTCATTGTCATTTTTTATCTTTTTCCTTCCTTTTTTCTTTTCTTTTCTTTTCTTGTCCTTATGACTTTTTTCTTATCTTTTCTGTTATTTTACGTCTTTTTTACGATGTATTTTCTGTCTTTTTTCATTTTCTTTCCTTTTCTTCATTTTTTTGTATTTTTTGTTTTCTTGTTTTTTAATTATTTTTTCCTTTCTTCATTTTCTTTCTTTTCATTTCCTTTTCGTGACATTTTACTTTTCTTGTTATTTTTTTTTTCATTTCTTCGTCTTCTTTTCTTATCTTGTTCTTCTTCTTACAAGTTTTTTCTGCAATTTTATTGTATCTTCTTATTCTCTTTGTTCTTTAGACTCTGTATTTCATTCTTTATTTCTTTCATTATTTTCTTAAGAAACCTACCCTATATGACGACTTAAGAGACACACGGGAACACCAAACGCCTCCAACTATTTCAACTGGTCATATTCAGAGAAATAAGGACGTTTTAGTCTATTTCTAGATGATACGCCAGGATTTGTTATTAGAGGTCACAATTTGAACAACATAAGGTACGCAGATGATACAGTGCTGATAGCAGACATGAAAAGGAAACTACAAGAACTCCTACAGAATGTAACTGTGGAAAGTGACAAAAAAGGACTACAAATAAACTGCTAAAAAACTGAATGCATGGTCATCAGCAACCCAAAAGAGCAACCCAAAATTCCAAATACAGAATCAAGCGAGTACAAAAATTTAAATATCTAGAAGGTGTTCTAAGAGGAGATGTAAAGTGCGACACAGAGATCCGAAGGCGAATTGGTATGGCGAAGGACGCGTTGCAGAAGCTGAGTAAAGTACTAACACACAGGAAAATTTCACTAGACACAAAGAAGAGAGTGCTGGGTTGCTATGTGATGTCAGTTCTTTAATATGGCAGTGAATGCTGGACAATATCATCGAAGATGAGGAAAAAACTTGAAGTAGCGGAAATGTGGTTCTACAGAAGGATGCTGCAGATATCATGGACCGAGCATGTGAACAATGAAGAATGGCAACAAAAAAGAAAATTAATAGTGAGCATCAGGAAGAGACAACTGAAGCTCCTGGAACATGCAATGAGGAAGGAGGGCTTGGAGAATCTGATACTGACAGGCCAGATAGAAGGAAAAAGAGAAAGAGGAAGGCAGCGGATGATATATTTGCAGGGCCTGATCAGGTGGATGACAGAACTGGTGTTGCAAGTTATAACAGGAGAAAACAGACTAAGGAGCCACTAGAGATAGGGAGACGTGGAAAGCTATGATCGCCTACGTCCTGAAGAGACAGGGCATATAGAAGAAAAAGATATATGCCAAATATTTCAAATCATAATGTGGATATAAAGTGGGGGATCAAATCTATATCATAAGCAATTTATAAACTGATCCCTCATTTTGTGGCCATGCTAGTTTCTATTCATTTATATCTAGAATTATGGATTCAGTGGATGGCAGAGCGGGGTTTAGGCGGTGTAACAGGAGAAGGCGTGCTAAGAGCCACCAGGGATAGGGAGACGTGGAAAGCCATGATGACCTATGTTCTGAAAGGACATGGCACATAGAAGAAGAAATATGTAATGCTTAAATATAGTTATTGTTATTTTAAAAGCCTTACGAAAGCATTTTTGTGTTAGCAGACAACATATAAAAAAACAAGTAAACAATATTACTCAACATAAATCAAGAAATTAAATGGATGAAATGATTCAACATAATTCTTACAGTATTTACATCATTCGGACTATTGTCCTGATATTTGTTGCCATTTGTACGACGTTTCGGCCTTCATCAGGTTGGAATTTCGAACGTAACCCTTTATTACAATCACTGGGGTGTATCATTTACTTTCCTTGCGTAGTAATTATCGATTAGAAGTCATGAATTATCTAACCCTGCAAGTTACTTGTTCACCACTGCAGTAGCCTGGTATTGAACACATAACTATTTGGGTCAAGTCACAAGAAATAACCAACGTCTATATCCACTGAGCCATGTGTTTTTAAAGACAAGAACAATTGAATGTTTATAAACCTAATGTCCAGTAACCTTTTTCTTTTTTACCAGAGTTAATACTGCAATTCTTTGATGTTAATGGTATTCTCTAGAGATTTTTATGTTAATGATTTTCTCTAGTATTTTTTACCACAGCTAATATTGCAATTTTTTGACGTTAATGAATTTCTCTGGCAATCCGTATTACTGGTTCCCATATAAGTAAAGGGGTCGGTTCGAAATTCTTTGCACCCGAAGAAGGCCGGAGCGTACAACGGCCGATACATCACAAATAGCACCAAAGATGAGGACAATAGTCCGAATAATATAAATACTGTAAATACTACCTCATCTCAGAAATATAGACAAATAATAATTCTTCTTCTATGAGCCGTGTCCTTCAAACGTGGAAAATCGTGTCTCTCGACAACTATCAGTTTTAGCTCTTAATAAGTTATGGTTTTTTATCGTATTTGCTCTGGTATCCATTTACACAAGCTTGTTATGTAGGTGTTGTTTCGCTTTGTTACTCATGTCTTTACTATGGTCTCCGATTTTTTAATTTTAGTTTTGAAACCCAAGTCGTTTCTATTTTCACACATTATTATTTTCTCATAGAGGGTAATATTCTTCAAGCCATTCAAACAGTAGAACATATTCACCAAAGATATTCTAAAATTTACCTAAAGTTGTACTCACATCTAACTGCAGAAAAAATGTCAAGTAAATAGTAACTACCGACAAAATCTAAACATTTATAAATGGAAATTTCTGTGTGTGTGTGTGTGTGTGTGTGTGTGTGTGTGTGTGTGTGTGTGTGTTCGTTACATATAGACTCCGATTTTCAGTTGTACTATAAACGTCTGCGAGTGTTCTTAGCTAGATTTTGTGTCGAGGTACCCCCGAAAAATATCGAAAATTGATAATCGAAAAATCAGGTTATAGAATGAGTGGTCCGATTTTAATCAAATTTGATACACTCACAGACAAAGACATAAGAAACAATATTCAGAAGTTTCAAGGTTGCAGTTCTTACAATAGTGAAGAAAATCGATAATATATATGTAAAAGGCAAGATATTTGTGTGCGAGTCTGTTTATTTGCCTGTATGTCTGTATTTTTTCAGCCCTTTTATTTTAGTTTATGCTTCGGGTTTGGCTCTAAGTATAATTGTAGTTCTTAGTCTCAGCTATGGTACCATTTGCTCAGAGGACATATTTAGCCTTCAAAATTCAGTTTACAATGAAAAAAAAATTTGATATCGATACCAGGAAATCAAAATTTGACTTACATCCATTCATTTTTCTTTCAGTCTACGATTTCGCTTTAACTGGAAACAACTATTTTAGTCTTTCGTCCCAACGTCCAAAGAGTCTGGGCTCCAGGACCATGGATTAGTTTTAAAGCTTTCATTACTCCCGAGCAACGCCGGGCTATACTGCTAGTAACGCCTATATAAGAAACGGCGTTAAAATTCCAAATATATATATATATATATATATATATATATATAGTCATCCGCAGACAGATCCGTTTCGCTGGATCACAGCTCATCAGTACGGTTTGACTCCGATTGCTTTTTAACCCAGGATTGAAACCCGACCGAATTGGCGTCAGTCGACAATTCTACCTCTGGGCTATACATATAGAAATAATAGCATGTTCCTGTAAACAGAAAAGTTAGCGTTGTGATGCAGTAGATATCGGCTCGGAATGAGAATTCGGGTAGCAGAGTTCGAATTCCAATTGAATTCCTTGCATTCACTTACCCACAAATACCCTTGGGAAAGGTATTAATTCGTCTCTTCCTCCCTGTTATGGCTCAAATAATAGAACAGATTGGGTTCTATAGCCTTGGCTGGCTACTAGTCTACTGAAGAAAGCAATGGCAACCGACTGCGGGATAAACTTCTGTCCAGTTAGTCATGTCTTGAAAGAGACATGATCGCCCAAACCGTGTATCACGTATGGCAATTGACTGAATCATGTAACAACTAAATGGTCCTTATATATGGCAGTGAATGCTGGACAATCTACTCACATACGAAAATGAGATTTGAAGTATCAAAAATGTTGTTCTATAGAAGAATACAGAAGAATACTTAGAATATCATAATCATTTGAACATGTGAAAAACGGGGAAGTTTTAAAGAAAACGTACGCATAATTAGAAAGTATCAGTTGATATTCTGGATAAATAATGAGGAAGAAAGAATGTAAGAGCCAGGGAAGATATTGAATGCAAGAAAAGTAGAAAGAAAGAGCGAGCAGTTTACCTAAGATAATGATGTGAATGAATGTCGGAGATGAGACAATGTGGAATGGCAGTGTCAAAATGTTGCTTCGATATACAGGGTAAATGAAAATGTGGAGATCTATGATCACCCACGCACAAAATGGACACGATATATAAAAGAAGATCTATGCTAATCCGGTGCTAATACCCACTATTTTCATTTATCTAGCAAGTATATTATTGTCATCTATTTAGCAAATATATTATTGTCATTTATCTAGCAAATATACTAATGTTATTAATGTAGCAACATATACTATTGTCATCTATCTGTCAAAAAAACTATTGTCTTCTATCTGGGAAATATACTATTGTCATCTATCTAGCAAATATATTATTTTCATTTATTTAGCAAATATACTGTTGTCATCTATCTAGCAAATAAACTACTGTTATTTATCTAGCAACACACTCCACCCACGTCTATTGAACAGGTGTAGAGGCTCATCCCTTGTTTCCTTGTTTAGGATGTGGTTTCCGGCTTTCTCTTTTCAAATATTTTCACTCTTACGTAGCTACCTGCACATCAGTGGCGTTACCGCCTTGCTCGGGGTGATATGATTAAAAAATATATATACTTTTGTCACTTATCTAGCAAAAAAACTATTGTCATCTATCTGGCAAATATACTATTGTCATCTATCTAGCAAATAAACTGTTGTCATCTATCTGGCAAATATACTATTGTCATCTATCTAGCAAATATACTATTGTCATCTATCTAGCAAATATACTATTGTCATCTATCTAGCAAATATATTATTTTCATTTATTTAGCAAATATAGTGTTGTCATCTATCTAGCAAATAAACTATTGTTATTTATCTGGCAAATATAATATTGTCATTTATCTAGCAAATCTACTATTGTCATTTATCTAGCAAATATACTGTTGCCATCTATTTAGCAAATATACTATTGTCATCTATCTTGTAAATATACTACTGTGTCTTTGCTCTTCCTACTTGCAGGTGTGTCTTTGCTCTTCCTACTTGCAGGTGTGCACACTCCCTTACGGTATATCAGATTTGGGTTGACCACTCATATGCAGGTATTTCTGCTAGTCAGTAGCTGTTCCGGGTGCAGAACTGGAGTCGTTAGACACTGACTCAGATAGAAAAAAAAAGAATCAAATCAAAATGAATGCATTAAGAAAGTATGTCTGCCAGTGACGTCAACTGATACGAGTCCATCGTTCAGAGCAGGTGAAAAACTGATCAAAACTGAACAGTCGTCTACGTAAACATGGACATTCTCATTTATATATATCTGTAAATTCAGATAAAACTTAGTCGGGAAATAGCCATTTTCAACATGTCATTTTAAGGCATGCATTCTTCGATGCCTTCTAGCCCAGAGGTTAGTTTAGGTAAAGGAAGGGGCTGGGATGTATTGGTTTTCATTTGGTTGGATCGTGGGGAGGGAGTTAGTAGTAATTCTTCCTTGGTAGTGGAAGGAATGTGGCCTGACCCTAGGGTTAGCATGGAAGGTGGTGTGGAGTTGTTATGTCGTGAGTAAGAATAAATAACTCAACAACAGGAATAGGTTAATTGTTGTATTCCGTGAAAATAGTATTTACAAAGGTTATTAGTATCCAATACAAGAATAAATGTTAATCGTCTCAACCGTCGTAAGACGTAGTATGAGCAATGGGTACTTCCGGGTCGTCACCGGAAGTCTACGACTGACTTGTCGATCGGCTGCTCGGCACACTCTTCTACGTAGATGCCACCATTACTTTACATAGTAATGGAATAGTCCATTATAGCCGAATAGGCACGGGCGTCCCAACAGGAGTTAACTGCTAGGTCAACTTTAAAAACGAATTTCTGAAATTTTTTATCGGGAATAACTGGGAGAATAGGATAATTATTGCAATTTATATTTATTTCTATGGCGACATATACTTATGATCTCCCTTCGTTTGTTAAGGAGTATTTTTTGGTCTTGAAATTTTAAAATTTTAATTTTTTTCTGTCAAACATAGATTACACCTATCTTAAGACATTAGGGGTCTTAGCCTTGCCTATGAGTTCCCATTTTATTTAGGGATCTAAGTTACTTTCTTTTAATTCACAGTATTTCCTAGAAATCGCAGTTTGGTACTTTAAACTATAGTTGGTGACGGAGTGCCTGTGAGTATAAAGCCGTTGCTTCCAAATTCCCGCGGAAATTCTGATATAAATATTTTGTCTCCCCTGATTTTCCTTAGAGTAGATGGTGGCTTGACAAATCACATTTTCAGACCTACACTATATATATATATTTGGGTGTATTTATATATATACACTGTCAGTTTAAAACAAAACACCTGATGATTGCATAACGCATGAAACTCTGATTTGTACCATAGACGTAAGATAATATGTATTTTTATTAATATATATATATATATATATATATATATATATGTATATATATATATATATGTATATATATATAGTTCTTTTCATACATTGAGCACTATTTTATTGACACCTGAATAATAATACTATACATATGCGCACTCTCCTCATATGCATATTTATTAATTTACGTCATATATATATATATATATATATATATTTACAAATTCGCAAACATGTACACACATTCAGGCTGTAAAATCTATCTATTTATCTATTTGTTGCATCTATTAATCCAACATATTTTTATCACTTTAAATGCAAGTTGGAATGGATACCCATATTTGAGTAGACGTTCTGTTTACCTTTTTCAAAACGGGATTTTATTTTTGTGTAGCGGACTGAATATTCGAGAAATCCGGCAGCATTCGAACTTACGCCTCCCATTGGCTGAGTCAATTATAAAAACATTGGTTCTCTTATTAATATATATTATTATAATTGTTCGATCTAAAAAATCGTGTTTTGATTTGAGTTAGCGGGTAACTAAATGGCTACGAGGGTTTACAATGGAAAAGATAATATTACATAACTCACTTTTTTTTCCGGTTACAAACACATTAACTTGAAAATTCTCTATAAAAATGAAATACTTGTCAGATTTTAATGAAACATTCATGACTTATTCCTAAACAAATGAAATTAATTATGAAATTAATATTTTTAAAAGATCTTGGTAAAACTATATTTTACATGTGTTACCGCTACTCCACGTAAATTCATGAAATTTCAAATAAATTAAATTCTGTAGGTGAAAATGGTTTTAATAGTTAAACGCAGGGCTCATTGAGGAATGTATATCATTTATTATTTTTTAAAACCATTTAGCCATTTATACCTAGAGTCTGCTCGGGATAGTAAAGTAAAAATGCAATAAAACTATGAGATTATTTAATTAAATAAACTTTTAATTGCTTTAATAGATAATATAAATATCAGACGCTATAGTCTGAAAACAAACATTTTCGATTAATAATAAAATTTTAAAAAGACTTGTTTTGACTTTTTTTTAAATTATAATAATTAATAAAGTTTCAAAAATATTTTTAAAATATTTCCAATTCTTGTAGACCTAATGTTAACAGGTTACATGGTGAATAATATATTTACAAATCGAAAATTGAAAAGTTTAATACAAATCATAGTATTTTAAAAATAATTTTCAAATTTTTTTCTGTAAGTTTGCATTTGAACTTCTTTTTTGTATGGTAATTTCTATGTGTAAACTGAAAGGTTTTTGTTTCATGGTTACTCCTCTTTACTGGAAACTATTGTACAATTATGGCACTTTTGATCGCCACACGCTTATCTTATCTCGATCTGTAAACACATTTCAATTACGGCGGATAGGTTAAAAAGGTCAACTCTGTGTTTAAAAATAGTTTTATTCTAAATTTCATGCGACGAATAAGTAAAACTTGTGTAAATCAGATTAATTTAACATTACTTTGCTAATTTCTTAAAAGTCATGAATCACAGATTTATATTTTATTTTTGCCAGAGTTTTAAAACAGAAAATTAACTTTTATTTACAAATGTGTCAATCGCTCAAAAATGGCCAAAAAATTGAATTTTTTTTTTAAATCTCAAAATGTTCTATTCCAATCAGTATAATTTCTGTTTGAAATACACCAGCGTATTATGCTTACTGGAAATAGTAATCATTTAGCTTTTAATTAAAACTAAAATAAAATTATCACGAATTTTTTTTTTTCAAAAATTTAATTTTAAAATTTAGATATCGAAAATGAGTTGAGGTACCTATACTTATGTATGCGTAAAAAAAAAAACGGTTATTGTACATATGGAAGAAAATTTATACAAAGTCTGGGGGCACCATCACAGTTTTGATTTTAGAAAATGTTTTAAAATTTATACAGTATTTTATGTCTTGTTACACATATTTTTTCAGTATTTTCACTGGTTTTATCGATTTATGTATAATTAAATTGGTTATTGTTCGTATGAAAGAAAATTTACGCTAAGTACATGGTCATCAATACAGTACTATTTTACAAAAATGTATTTAAAAGGGTATGAAATGATTCTAAGTGTTTAGGATGACAGCTTAATGTATGGGGGTGGTTAACAATCAAAATAAATACTTATAAGCACTTTTAGTATAGGGGGTTACAAGTATTTGCGGATTCTAACTATCCACGACCAGTTCTGGTCCCTGACTCTCGCAAAATAAGTGGGCTCACTGCATAGGGTTTGGTGTTATCCGCGTTCTCATGCATCCCTTGCAGATAAGTCTGGGCTGTTGTATTGTTAATCAATCTTTTTACCCGTCATGATTTCATGGACACGACTACTAAGCCTACTTATAATGATAAAACATATTTCAGGAACTTTGGAAAGGGAATTCAGTAGGCATGTTGTCACGGATATTGAAATCCGAAGATATAATAGCGACCCACTTGTCGAAAATCTTTTGCAAGTAAACCTGGATCCTATTAAACATAATGGCAATGTTAATACTCTCTAAAGCTTTATATTGTCGTCAAACAGAAGACGTTTCCTGTTCATGTAAATGAGATTAGAAGTCTAAATTAGTAAGTGTCATCAGACTACTTAGGTCTTAATATCTTTCACGATAAATTGATTGCAGCTTTTTTTTTTTTTTATCATTTCACCACAAGTAGGGTGACAGTATCACTAAAATTACGTAGAGAATGTTCCTGGGAATGAAAACGAAAAGGGAGATTGAGAATGGGGAAGATTGAGGGTAAAAAAAAAAAGGAACAGGCTCCAAGAAGACAGAAGATGAAGACTGATGTTGCATTTATATTTTTAAAGATTCCAGTTATCATAGAAGCAAGGAATCGGTTGAGATTTCCAAATGTGGAATTTGTTTTTTTTTTGTTTTTTTTATAAGCGTTTCACCCCGAGCAAGTTATGTCACTGCCACTACTGCTCAGGGGGCTACGTAGAGTGGAGAAAGGATGGTTAAATATAGGAAATGTCAGAGGGTGGGTGATAGGCGGATAAGGATACCGAGAATGAGGGTTGGGTAGATGAGAGTGTTCTGAGAATAGTTGGGAGTTAGTGTGATAGGAGGTGTCTATTGACCCTACATTTAAACACCTGGAGATTGTAACTGTCGGGAAAGCAGACTTGTGGAAGGGAGTTCCACAGGCGGGAAGCGCGAGAAAAGAAGCTGTTGGAGTAGAATTTACGGTTACATCTTATTTGTTTAACTGTAAAAGGGTGGGATGTGCGAGAAAAGGAAAAAAAAAGAAAACATAAAAATGACGGTTGCATTTTGCTAGTAAAGCGGTGAGACCTAATTGCCAATCCAACAGCTTCCTTAAATTTATGTAGTTAGACACTAGGAAAAAATCTTCGTCCGAGCAGTTACATGAAAATATTTGTAGAACAGGTAGAGGGAAGCCACGTCACGTCGGTGAGAAAGTGACTGGAGACGATATGTCTGGTCACTATTATATTACAAACACTTCTCTGGGTTTTTTTTATAATCATATCTCCCTAAGCAAGTCAGTTCACTGCCACTGTTGTGCAGAGGGGTACGTAGGAGGAAAGTGACAGGTTATAGGAGGTGTTAGAAAGTGGGTAAGAGAAAGATGAGAGTGGAGTGGACATAGAAAGAAGCATGAGCGAGAGGACGCAGGTTAGTGAGATAGGAAATGACTATTGACTTAATATTTAAATCCTTGGAGATTGTAGCTGTTAGGGAAGCAAGTAAACGGAAGAGGATTCCACAGGCAGGAAGTGCGAGAAAAGAAGCTGTTGGAGTAGAATTTAGGTTTACATTTTACTGGTTTCACAGAAAAACGGTGGGACCTAGTTGTTAATCTTGTGGCTCGAGTAAATTCATATATAGGGGGCACCAGTGAGCTATGTTCATCGAAGCAGAAGCCGTGAAAGTATTTGTAGAAGAGGCTTAGGGAAGTCACATAGCGCCGGTGAGAATCTGATTTATCAAGAATCCAGACATGCTGAGCGACACCTTGACTTCCAGCATTGCCCATCCTGATGGTAGGCAGATAAATTTAAATCTACAATTATTATTAATGATCTAGTTCTATTTTTGTTTACACTTTCTTCTCGTTTAAACAATCATAGCTCTCCACGATATCCTATTCTTTCAGCTAGTAATGTTCTGACAAGCTCCATTTCTTAGTTCCCCCACTTTCAACATTTCCAGCTAAGCTCAGCCACGCTACATCCAGTGAGTCGAATACGCCCCATTCTTCTTCGTATTGCTGTCATATCTGGTCGGTTGCTCCTGTTATTCACCTGGAGGTCCTTGACAAAGTCCGACAGAGAATCTCTAATGTTATCAATCCCGACTTGGCAGCTCGAATACAGCCACTTTCACACCGACGCAATGTGTGTCTTTTACAAATACTTTCACGGCTTCTGCTCCGATGAACTTAGCTCACTGGTGCTCCCTACATATAAATTTACTCGAGCCATAAGATTAGCAACTAGGTTTCACCCTTTTACTGTGAAACCAATAAATTGTAAATGCAAATTCTATTCCATTAGCTTCTTTTCTCTCATTTCCTGCTTGTGGAATTCCCTTCCATTTATTGCTTTCCCGACAGCTATAATCTCCAAGAATTTAAATGTAAAGTCAATAGTCATCTCCTATCAAACTAACCTGCATCATCTCTCTTATGCTCCTTTCTCTGTCCACTCCACTCTCATCAGTATTCTCATCCTTCTCTTACCCTCTTCCTGACACCCTCTGTAACCTGCCACTTTTTCTCAAAACTTTCCCCCTATATAACCCCCTGCACAACAGTGGCAGTAAAATGCCTTGCTTAGGGTGACACGATTATAAAAAAAAACTAAAATCCAAGGTCAATTGTAAACTATCCTCAATATCCTAATACTATTTATTTCAGACATCCTCGTGTTACGCCTATACCCTTCACTAAATTCACCCTCTACATTGAGTGGCTCTTGAATATTTTATTAAGTGAGCATTACAAAAAAATTCGTTTGTCCTCTTATCCTCTCACCAAATATCTATTCTGTCATCTATTTAGATAGGCTCGTTAGGCAGTTTAGTCGCTGTTTTCTTCTACACTTGCTCTCAGTCTGTTTTATGGGTATAAATCCTCTAAGCTCTCTGTCCTCGTTATATGTCTCAGATATTTCAATATTTACTCAGTGTTAATATAACTATTTGTTTCCGATTTTTTAAAAAATTTTCACATTGATCATATGTTCTGTTTATGGTATTCTTAGCATGCGTTTGGAGAATCAAATCTTCATTGATATTTTACCTCTTTATAAATATATTTGGCAAAGTGATTTCAGTTTGATAAACGTTTTTTGAGACGAAAATATTGCTGATCGGATCCCCCACAGAGAAGAAAAACCGATTACGAGAATAATGGGATCCTAGTGGATACAGAGAACGGCTTGTGAGTGCAGAACGACAAAAGTAATTAGCACATAGTATGCGAGAAGAGGCACTGATTGTAGAATCGAGGCGCCGAGTTCGAATTTCAGTCGACTTCATTATATTCAATTACGTACTAATACGCATGGTAAAGGTGCAAATCCAACTCCTCTCTTCTCCCTAGGCTATGGTTAAATTATCAGGACAGACTGTGTTCTCTAGCCACCAGTCTAGAGATGATGACTCGATAAAATCACCCATCTCCCAGTTAGACTGGGCTACACGGAGTGGTGGTGATGGGGCTTCGGCGTAGGAAAACACAGACTGGCGTATAAGTTATGCATTTTGCCGCAGGTTGAGATAGTGTTTACTTATGCGAGGCGATGCTGAATAATTGTCAGCTACTCGTACTTGCATTACTTTGTATTTCAGTGAGAAAATTAGAGAAAACTGATTTTAGGAAGTGGGTCAGTCCTAAAAAAACAAAAACAAATGGTGTTTCAGGCAATAATACCCACTCACTCCTTCGTACGAAATGAAAAAAGACCAAGTCGTGCAATCGGGACGTAAGTTCGTGCTATTCAAAGAAGCGTCTTATTATCTGGACAGATAATCTTTGACTGGACTAGCTCCAGGGCGGACCTTCGGATTAAAAAAAAAAAGAAAAGAGAACCGCGTGTGAAATTATATGATGTACGTACGTGCGTGCGTATATGCTAAGATCTTGTGTTATGGACTAATACGAAATGGTTACTGTGTGCAGGTGCAACCCTTTATCAGGGAGATGAGAAGTGTTATCTATATATATATAATAGGCAATCTGTGAGTCGTGTGTGTGACTGTTTCCTATGCACGCCTACATTTTTTAAGCTACGCCATTCAAACTTTCTAGGGACACATATCTACAGGGAAGCCAGGTCGACACATACTTTTTGAGTTTAAGTTCAGCAATTTTCCCTTTCGCACTTTTTGACCAATGGAGCCGATTGTCTACATTTGCTCCGTAAAATATCTAAGATCTAAAATGGTTGCTGAATTACGTCACAGAAATCAAATCACACGTGTCAAACGCGACTAAAATATTTTTAATTAAAAAAATAAAGCCTTTATATTTAATTTTTATTCCAACGTTTTAAAAAATCATTTGATCAACAAAAAAAATGTTAATATTTTTCCCCGTAATTTTGAAACAAAAGAAATATTAAAAAAATATATTTTTTCAAACAAAAACAAAATATGTAAAATAAAATGTGGCATCTTCTACTAAAATGTTCTGAGTTGCACGGGCAACGCCGGGTTATGATACTAGTCAAGAATAAAGTAGATGTAATTATTATTAAAAACACGGAAGAAAGTGTCCTCCGGAAGCCAGAGAAATGGAAGGTTTGACTTGAAGATGAGTGTAAATATTTATACATTTGCTACTTGTGGTGCGGCGAATGTCGGTTCAGAAGTTTGAATTCCAGTTGAATTCGTTGCACTCATGTACGCACAAATACCCTCTGAAAAGATATTAATCCGTCTCTTTTCACAAATTATGGGTTAAATAACAGTTCATAGTGGGTTATATAGCCTTGATTGTCAACCAGTCTACCACAGAAAATAATGGCAACTTACCGCGGGAAAATCTTCTGCCCAGTTAGTCATGTCTCTTTCGAGACATGATCACCCAAGCGTGTGTTACGTATGGTAGTTAACCTTTTTACCTTCGGCCGCAAAGCTTTTAGTTTGAGAAAAACTTAAACAATATCCTATGCAGGTTTGAACTCTCAACCACTTCATGTCAATGACACATTTATAACACGTATATCACCTAGGCCACCGTCCCAAAACATCAGTGGCGTATTTTTAGAGTTGTTGTGTTAAATGCCAGACGGTATCAACATTTGGTAATCATGGCCTGTTCGCACCGTTGTTCGATAATATTCTATTTCATTCAATCAATTAAGTGCCATACGTGATACACGCTTGGGCGATCATGTCTCGAAACAAACATGACTGACTAGGCAGAAGATTATCCCGCAGTAGGTTGCCATTGCTTTCTACGGTAGACTGGTTGCCAACCAAGGCTATAGAACCCAATCTGTCCTGTTATTTGCCCCATAACTGGAAGGAAGAAACGGATTAATACCTTTCCCAAGGGTATTTGTGCGTAAGTGAATGCAATGAATTCGTCTGGAATTCGAACTCGGCCCCCAGATTTCTCGTTCCGAACCGATATCCAATGCTCCACAACGCACATCTATTTCATTATTGAGAGGAAAGCTGTATAATTCCTTGTCATAAAATTAAGCGAATTACGAAACATTGTTTATTTCATATTTGTTTTTTTGGTTTTTTTTTTACTTTTTTCCAAAGTAAAAACTAAAATAAAATAAAATAAAACAAAACAGAATTCATTCCATAATTTTTCCCCGGATAGTAATTGACGCACTTTGCCATAATTGAAATGCCTATGTGTGTTTTGGTGCCGTGGATATGGGCTCAGAACGAGAAATCGGAGAGCTGATTTCGAATTCCGGCTGAATTCGTTGCATTCACTTACTCGCAAATACCCATGGAAAAGGTATGAATCCGTCGCTTCTCCCTCCAGCTATGGGTTAAATAGCAGGACAGATTAGGTTCTACAGCATTGTTTGGCAGCCAGTCTACTGAAAAAGTAATGGCAACCTACTGCGGGAAAATCTTCTGCCATACCAATCATGTCTTTTCAAGTCATGAACGCCAATGCGTGTACCACACATGGCACTTAACTGACTGACTGATTTGTCACAACATTATGGAGATGGAAATTTTAGATTGACAGAGATTCTTCGTCTAAAACTTATTTTTTAAATAACAAAATCTGTTCCAGGCGAGTAATTTTCGTTGACATTAATAATCATTAGTTGATGGAGTTGTAAACTTGTTTTGATATATCTTTTCTCCTAAGGCGAAAACTTATTTTCCCGATCCCTTGTTTCCTGTTTAGGATGTGGTTTCCGGCTTTCTCTTTTCCAATCTTTTGA
The DNA here is from genome assembly GCA_037127315.1 of Ascarosepion bandense. Taxonomy (NCBI): domain Eukaryota; kingdom Metazoa; phylum Mollusca; class Cephalopoda; order Sepiida; family Sepiidae; genus Ascarosepion; species Ascarosepion bandense. The sequence goes on along the minus strand of JBBBDQ010001784.1, from coordinate 1,053,740 downwards.
CTCTTTTCTTTTTTTTTCCTCCTCAATTGGAGTAGATAAACTAAACTATCGCCTGGTTCACACTTCACCCACGTCTATTGAACAGGTTATGAGGCTCATCTCTTGTTCCCTGGTTAGGATGTGGTTTCCAGCTTTCTCTTTTCCAATCTTTTCACTCTTTTGTTTTTCAATTGGAGTAGATAGACTAAACTATCGCCCGGTTCTCATTCCACCCACGTCTATTGAACAGGTGAAGAGGCTCATCTCTTGTTCCCTGTTTAGGATGTGGTTTCCAGCTTTCTCTTTTCCAATCTTTTCACTTTTTTCTTTTTTTCAGTTGGAGTAGATAGACTAAACTATCGCCTGGTTCACACTCCACCCACGTCTACTGAACAGGTGAAGAGGCTCATCCCTTGTTTCCTGTTTAGGATGCGGTTTCCGGTTTTCTTTTTTCCAATCTCTTCAATCTTACGTAGCCCCCTGCACATCAGTGGCGTTACCGCCTTGCTCGGGGTGATATGATAAAAAAAAATAACTGACAACGATATTCTAGTCCTGGTTATAACGACAAACTATATCCAGCAGCAAAGCCGCTGATTGGAAGATTAGAGGTTTTGTGAAGAATGGAACCACCTTTAAGCTACTGTTGTTCCCAGGCCCACTCTGACCTGGGGTGATACCACCTCTTAGGACTCCCTTCCAAATAAAACATCATGAAAATATAAATAAAGATTTTTGTATTAAAAATACTAGTAATACATTTTAAAATAAAATAAAAATTGACAAGAATACATTTTACATGTCGTTGAAGTCATACAACTGTTTGAAGTCATACAATTTGAAGCCATGTAATTGTGTACAAAATATTTAGATTTCGGCATGAAATAATCTATAGAGGTTGGTATACCCCTAAACACAACAACAACAACAAAAAGCGAAATTTAAATTTTCCAAAATCTTTTACATGAAACAATTTTTTCTAACCAACATTTCTTTAATAAGACATTTTCTATTTTCTCCTTTTGTAGGGAAAGAAAGGACTGAGCATAAACCTAAAAAAAACTGAATGTATGGTCATCAGCAAAAAGAGGAGACCAATATGCCAACAGCAAGTCGGAGAATCTAAAATAAAACAGGTAAAATAAGTCAAATACTGGGAAGTGTTTTGACAGGGGATGGAAAGTGCAACATGGAGATCCAAAGACGCATTGGCATCGCCAAAGACGCATTTTAGAAGCTAAGAGTAATATTTTTGGAAGTTAAAAAACGAAAATAAAACACCTAGAGTTAAATGGAAAATCTTTAAACAAGCAAGAACACCTAAATCTATAAAGGAACCATGTTTCCTCTGTCTTCAAGAAAAAATTAAGATACTTAAATATATGAACAGTAACAAGCTTTTAAACTAGAGACATGAAATCACAGTAAACTGCAAGCACATCAGAGAGCTAACATTACAATCATGCTAAAAAAAACACTACAAGAGCCAAGAATAGGACCCATACATATAGGCGTATATATACATATGTGTATATATAAAAAAAATTTTTTACAAGGTTTAATATTAACTACAAATAAGGTGTATAACCATAATTAGTATTGACTAAAAGAGTAAGGTTGGTAACCATAATCGGTATTAATTAAGATTAATTAGAAAGTAAGGTTAATAGCTAAAATTAGTAAAGTTAATAACCATAATTAGAGTAAGGTTAATAATCAATATTAGAATAAGATCAATTAAGGTTAATAACCATAACCATAATCAAAATAACATGAATTATATATTGAATTGATATGAAAATAGAAGTTAAGAATTAAAATAAGGTGTAGAACCATTATTAATTTTAACTAATAAAGTAAGGTTAATAACCACAATTGATGTTGATCAATATTAATTATAAAGTAAGGTTAAAGACCATAATTAGGAAGGTCAATAACCATAATTAGACCGAGATTAATAACCATAATTAGAGTAGGATTTATAACCATAAATATAATTACAGTAAGGTTAATAACCATAACCATAGCCATAATAAATCGAATCATATATAGACTAGATATGAGAATAGAAATTTGTATGAGAATAGAAAATTAAAACTTACAAATTTAATAGTGAAAATGATATCCAAAAAATGATCTAATTAAAAATCAAAGATTTAAAATTAAAAATTGAATAGAGAAAGTGATTCCCAATAAATGATATAAAAAATCAGAAATTAAAAATGTAAGACAAAAACACATTCCCTAAACCCAATATTAAGATTAAACATGCAAACTTACACCGATTGTAAAGACTCTGCAAAAATAAAAATAAACAAAAAAATATCTGCACCAACTAATAAATTCCAACAGTCACAGACTGACTACATTATCTTGCTAACACCCACCAACACACACTAACACTCTCCACAAAAAATTCCAACTGTCAACGAAATATCACAATATCAAAAGCCCCCCAGCCAATACCCCTAACAAAACGACATAAATGAAAATGAAAAGGATTCGCAGTACCACATCGCCTGACGAAGCATCGGTACTCCGATGCAGAAACGGACGCGCCTTCGTAGCGATTATATATAGAGAAGTTATGTACATGTTTTAAAATATAATTTATAATAAATATTCACAGCTCTATATAGAAAATTATATATCGAGCACTGTTTTAAATTAATGTTTTGGACGTGGAAAGTATTCTTCGTTCTGTATTCACTCGTATATATATATATATATATATATATATATATATATATATATATAATACACCATCATTAGGCAGTTAAATTTCACTGACACGTTATATATTCAGTTAAAGTAAAATAAAATTCTCTCTGAATATTGGTTAAAAATATAGCCGAAAGCACTTGGAGAAATAAAATATTCGGAAACATTTTACATAATTTATGTCTTACATATTGTCTCTCTCATATATATATATATATATATACACTACCGCCCACCTCAGTGTTTAAAAAAAATTATGTATTTCATACTATTTTTTAGTATTTATTGCCAAGTGAATAATTGTGAAGGAAAATAGAATGTTTTTTGTTAATACTGCACAATAACATGTGCATCAAATGAATTTATAAATATTTAATGATTAGCAATATTGCAGTTTCATCAATGAAAGAATGAAGAAGAATTAGGGTGATCGGACGAGTCCATCTTGGCTTCCTTGCCTTGTAAAATTTTGTAAAGTAATAATAACAAAAGAACCATTCTATTTTCATTTAGAATTATCCACTTAGTAATAAATACTAAAAATAGTATGAAATAAATCATTTCTTTAAAAAAAAAAAATGGGGTAGCCTAATAGTATATATATATATATATATATATATATATATATATATATAAATAAATTTCGAACCAAAATTCCACGCACCTCCAGAAGGCCGGATTGTACAACGGCCGAAAAGTCTTGAATAGGTCAATGAAGATGAGGACAACAACTTTGACTTTCTTTCGCTTCCGAAAATTTATGATCACTTTCCTGGCCTATGTAAATAAAGTAGTGGCCACCTATATATTTCTTTACTCTGTATTTTTCTTTTTTCATTTTGTTTAATAATCTGCTATTCATATGTCCATGTCGATCGTCATTACATTTACTCCGACCTTGGAGTCAGGAGGTGGGAAAATCCAGTCGTTGATTTCTCATAAAATACAGCGAAAAGAACCCGTCTGACTAATTCGTCAGTCACACACGTAAGATAAGGTTAACGTTACTACCGTCCACTTGAGCGACAACAAACAAGTGTAGTGGCCTACCTGAACGCTGAAATACCATATTTCCTGCCTTAATAAGCACAAATGTTTTTTGTGCGTCTGTGAGAAGAGAAAAAGTAAAAAATAATATTAAAAGAAAATATCCCTTCGTTGAGTTAACGGTATACCTAACCACCCATGTTTGACACAGTAATCCACTGCCAACACACACACACACGTATATATACATATATATATATATATTACTTATTAGTATAATCGTTATATTTATTAGATACACATGTTCGAGTAAATTCTTTTTTTTAAATAGAGTGACAAGAAAGGACTACAAATAAACTGCAAGAAAATCGAATGCTTGGTCATCAGCGAAAAGGGGCAGCCCAATATGCCAATTACAGGTGAGGGGCTCTAAAATCAAGCAGATACAGAAATTTAAATACCGATGAAGTGTTCTAACAGAAAGTGCGACACTGACATCCGAAGACGAATTAGCATGGCGAATGAAGCATTCCAGAAGTTGAATAAAGTATTAAGAAACAGAACAATTTCACTGGAAACAAAAAGGAGAGTACTGGATTGCTATGTGATGTCGGTTCTTCAATATGGCAGTGAATGTTGGACAATATCTTCGTAGATGAAGGACAAACTTGAAGCAGCTGAAATGTGGTTCTACAGAAGGATGCTGCGGATATCATAGACCGAACATGTGAGCAATGACGAGGTTTTGAAATTAATACTGAGCATCAGAAAGAGACAACTAAAGATCCTGGGACATGCAAGGAGGAAGGAGGGCTTGGAGAACCTGTTACTAACAGGTCAGAGGGAAAAAGAGACAGGAAAGCAGCGGATAACATATTTGAAGGACTTGATCAAGGGGATGACGGAACGAGGGTTGCATGGTGCAACAGAAGAAAGCGTGCTAAGAGCCACCAGGGACAGGGAGATGTGGAAAGCCATGATCGCCTACATCCTGAAAAAAACTTGACATATGAAAAGAGAAAAAAGCTTAAAAAAAGAATCCCTTCGTTGAGTTAACGGTATACCTAACCACCCATGTTTGACACACTAATCCACTATCAACACATACACACATACATATATATACATTTCTTAGTAGTATAATCGTTACATTTATTAAATACACATGTAGAAATCTCTTTTAAAATGCGTAATTGACCCCTAGTAATCTGTGCTTCCAAAAAAATTAATAAAAAGATTTAGCATTTGGAGGGGTACGAATCTGTTTTTTCTCGCAAATATGCGTATATTTATATTCGAACAGAATAAGTAAAAAACAGGTAGGAAAAAGATTTTTTTTAAAGACGATTCATTTTTTTAAAAAAAAGTCTCTGAAGGAAGCTTGTTAACGTGAAACACATAAGATTAAAGACACTTTACCAACCTGTTCTTTAGTTATTCAATTCATCTTGCCGAATTTCGATCCATATATTCAACTCATATATATATATATATATATATATATAATATTGACTATAGTAATAACAATACCAATAGTAATAGAACTAACTTTGAAAAAACTAGTATTAATTAAGCTATAATTTAAATCGTCTTGAATAACCCACCGAGGCCGAACTCGGAGGGAAAAAAAGGGGACTTAAAAAAAAGAAACAAACGAAGTACATGAACAAAAAGTCAAGTTCTCGTAGGAAAGAAAAACCCCAAAAAAACCCAAGACGAAAACCCTAACACTAAAGCGCTCAATACGAAAGTAGAGCAAACAAAGAGAGAAATCTAAGCAAGCGCCAATTTCCATGACGAGCCATAGGGCGAAACCGTGGTAGGTTGTTGGCTCTTGCTTAGATTTCTGTCTGTCTCTGTCTCTGTATATATATATATATATATATATATATATATTCTAATCATTTCACCCCGAGCAAGGCGGAAACGCCACTGATGTGCAGGGGGCTGCATAAATGTAAAAAGATTAATCAGAAAAGAGTGAGTAGTACAAACAATTAGAAAGGAACAATAGAAAGCAGGTGCGATAACAGATACATAGGTGGATAGAAAGGGGAGTTTATACAGGGGAGAGGAGAGAGCTAGAGGCCAGTGGTTAGTAGATGAGTCATAAATTTTCAAAATTAAATGTTGAATGAAGGAATAGGAGGTCGTTATCGTGAACGACCTCCTATTCCTTAACCCTTTTCGTTTATTAAGCTAGACATACCAAATTTCCCATCTCTTCACTTACAACTCTATCAAAAAGTAAAAACCAAAAATACTGATTTTCAAAAACTTTTTTTGTGACGTAAATTTTTCAAATCTTAACCGTTATTTATTTTTTATTTCTTTATTTTTTTATATTTTTTGTTTCTTTTTTTAATCTTATTTTTTCTCATTTTGATATAGACTGACTGTTGCTGAGTAGGGATGAAATCTTTCTTAGAGATTTCATGATGAAATTTTTCATTCAACATTTTTTAATTTTGAAAATTTATTTTAAATTATATTGGCTCTGTCATTTTAATTACATTGAGCTCTCCTCCTGTATCATTTTTTAATATTAAAATTTTTAATATTAATTAGGATCAGGTTCTTGGAATTTACCGTCCTACTTTTCCGTTTCGGATTAAAGTAATTTTATAAAATAATATATATATATCCAAAAAAAGAATGTTATAAAGGTAAAATCCCCCAAACCAGATCCTATTAATATTTGTTTTATCAATATTAAAAATGATCCCGGTGGAGGGATCGATGTAAATAGTATTATCTATTTTACAAAGTCAAATATGTATATTATATTAATAAATTCTGAAATCAACATTCAGTTGAATAGCTATTTCATCGAAAAAATTCTCGCTTCATCAGCAATGATAAAAAACAAAAAATTATTAATTCAAATATGTTACAAAAGTTCACATACCGGAATAAGCCAAAATCATATCCATAAACAGGAAGTTTAAAAAAAAAAAAAGGGAGGGTCGATTAAGAAAAAAATATTTAAAATTTGTCGTCTAGACATAAAAAAAAAGGGGCAGATTTTTGTTTTTGATAGTTGCTGATATAGCGAGAAAAGTCTCGTTGAAATAGCTATTCAACGAAATGTAATTTTCGGAATTTATTAATATATATATATATATATATATATTGTTTTAAAAACAAGGAATATATTATTACTCTCAAAGGCCCTTTCGTCCAATATCTCATCAGGAGAAAAATCGTTGGCAAATGAATTAAACGAAAAGAACAGTAACAACTAAAATGAAGAGCAAAAACACAGGTGAAACACGATAAAATAAACATGCATATAAATATATCTACTTATAACGAGGGGAGGGGAATTCACGTGTAAATAATTAGCGAGGGACAATTAAAACAAATCATCCCCCAACAAATTTAGAGACCCGATATTCACTCATTAAAACCTCGTGTTAAAAATGCTTTTCTACGATATTTCAAACTTATTAATATTAGTTTATATTCAGATTAATTAACCTTTAAATCACGTAATTTATCTCAAATTACGTTTCAACAAAGTGTATTTCATTTTTTAAAGATTTCTATAATATAGAGTATTATATCGTGTTGAGAGATTTTATAGAATTTAGTGATATTCATAAGAAACTAATGCAAATCAATTTAAATTCGGTTGAAATTAGAGCAAAATATTTTGCATACTGGAAATAATAATTTTAATCCAATAGTTTCGAATTAAAACTAAAATAAAAACTTCAATAAAATATATATATATATATATATATAATATGCATTTTAAACTTTATGTATTGCTTTTATCAGATACACGTAAAAATCATTTTGAAAATGTGCAAATTGACACCTAGTAACCTGTGCTTCGAAAAAACTTAATAAAAGAATTTAGCATTCGGCGGGGTACGAATCTGTTTTTACTTTATATAGGCATATATTTATGTATGATGGAATAAGTAAAAAACAGGTAGTAATTTTTTTTTTTTTTTTTTAAAGACGATTCATCATTAAGGGGAGGGGAATTCATGTCTCAATAATTAGCGAGGGACAATTAAAACAAATTATCCCCCAACAAATGTAGAGAATCTCTGTCAGCAGAAAGAAAGTTTCGGTAATGATATTTAAAAAACAGTCGGCACGTTTAATAGTTGGAAACATAAAGCTTCCACTTGGCATAAAGTGGGGGATTGGTTTTCTTTTTTGTGGTGCAATAAACTGAACACCCACTAATTATACTTAATATAGTAATGTAATATAATCTATTTCTTCTCCCTCCCGCTATGAATTAAATGGCAGGACAGATTGGGTTCTATAGCCTTTGTCGGCAACCAGTCTACTGCAGAAAGTAATTGCAACCTACTGCGGGATAATCTTCTGCCCAGTCAGTCATGTCTCGGAAGAGACATGATCGTCGAAAGCGTGTATCACGTGTGGCACTTAACTGACTGACTGAACATAATAGTTGGAAACAATTAAAGCTTTTACTGGGCATAAAGTGGGGGATCTGTTTTCGATTGTTATGAAGTAATAAACTGATCCCCCACTAATTATACTTCATATAATAATGTAATATAATCTATCTCTTCTCCCTCCAGCTATGAGTTAAATGGCAGGACAGATTGGGTCCGATAGTCTTTGTCGGCAACCAGTCTACTGCAGAAAGTAACTGCAACCTACTGCGGGATAATCTTCTGCCCAGCGAGTCATGTCTCTTTGATCGCCCAAGTGTGTATCACGTAAACATATTTGCAATCAGTCAGTCAGTTAAGAGCTTGATACTTGATACACGCTTGGGCGATCGAAAGAGACATAACTGACTAGGCAACAGTTTTTCCCTGTAGTAGGTTAACATTATTTTCTGCAGTAGACTGGTTGCCAACTAAGTCTATAGAAACGAATCTCTCCTGCTATTTAACCAACAGCTGGAGGGAAAAACGACGGATTAATACATTTCCCAAGAGCATTTGCGCGTAAATGAAAGCAACGAATTCAAGTGGAATTCGAACTCGGTTCTCCGATTTTTCGTACCGAGACGATATCCACTGCATCAAAACGCACATCCTATGCACAATAGTAGATTTTGGTTTTCATGTCGCACAAAGATAAATTTAGTAAACACCTCCAACGACATCATCGGATTTTAAGCAAGACAGGTCCTGGGTATGATGGTAAACTGCATTCGGCAAAAAAGCCTCTGATTGGGAGGTTGTGAGGAACTTGGAACCGCCTCTTAATTGCTGTTGTTCCCAGGTCCACGCTCACCCGGAGAGACAGCACCTGTTAGGGTCCCAGCTATGGGCAAATAGTTAATCCTGAAACTGGGGTCAAAAAACTCTGAAAGTAGAAAAATACATTTTTATAAAAATATATAAATAATAATAGACTTTTATAGAAAAATATACATTTTTGAAGGAAAAATATTACCAAGAATACATTTTTGAAGAAAAAAATTATTACAGTAACACGGTTTTGAAGGAAAAAATTATTGCCATAATACATTTTTGAATAAAAAACTAGAAGACATCTTCAGTTTTCTAAGATAAAAAAAACTAAAATTTTTCATCAAAATGTGACTAAATCAACTTTTTCAACCAGACATTAAAAAAATACCTTAAAACCCTAACTTTTTGGCATTAAATAAACCACAGAGTTTGATATGCCATTAAACAAAAAAAAAAAAAAATTCTAAGCAAGAGATCTATCTATCTATCTATCTATCTATCTATCTATCTATCTATCTATCTATCTATCTATACCGATTCATTTCTTTCTTTCTTTCTGTCTGTCTGTCTGTCTGTCTATCTATCTATCTATCTATCTATCTATCTATCTATCTATCCTTTTCCGTTCATATCTATCTATCTATCTATCTATCTATCTATCTATACCGATTCATTTCTTTCTTTCTTTCTATCTATCTATCTATCTATCTATCTATCTATCTATCTATGCTGATTCATTTCTTTCTATCTATCTATCTATCTATCTATCTATCTATCTATCTATCTATCTATCTATCCTGATTCATTTCTATCTATCTATCTATCTATCTATCTATCTATCTATCTATCTATGCCGATTCGTTTCTATCTATCTATTTTAATATATTCCTATCTATCTATCTATCTATCTATCTATCTATCTATCTATCTATCTATGCTGATTTATTTCAGTCTATTTATCTATTTCATCATCAGCACTAACAGCATCAGCACCAACTAAGCTCCTAAACAGTTCGCCCCATCTATTCGTTCGAAATCCAGAGCGTTATTCATTCAGGAGTAACAAATTTGGGCAAGTAGACCTGGCTGAGCAACTTTCTATTTAGTTAAACTACTGACCGTGTCCTCCAACTTGAAGGCTAGCCTTGGTCACGTACACATGACAGTTGATTTCATCGAGGAAATCATCTGACCTGGTTATCTGACCTGGCCGCTGACTTCATTCAAAACGATCATAGTTGAAATCATTGCATTCACTTACGCACAAATATCCTTGGGAAAGGTATTAATCCGTCTCTTCCCTCCAGTTATAGGTTAAATAGCAGAACAGATTGGGTTCTGTAGCCTTGGTTGGCAACCAATCTACCGCGGAAAGCAATGGCCACCTACTGCGAGATAATCTTCTGCCCAGTCAGTCTCTTTCAAGACATGATCGCCCAAGCGTGTTTCACGAATGCACTTAACTGACTGATGGAACACAGTGTGCACCATGATTGACCCTTATAGAAGGTTATCCGCTCTTATCCGCTCTTCGTTTTTAACTCTGGTCTGTGTATAACCAACATCTTGACACCATTTGAAGATATAACTAAGCAATTAATCAGGCAATGCAATTATAATCATTGCTTATAAAGCTGTGCCTTGTCTGTTTCAGGGACACAGTAATGTCAAGTACCCTCTATAATACGTACCTCCACTAATTTACAATGCCTAAGTTTTAAAATGATGGAAAAATAATTCTTGAAGCTTTCTTTTTATCTTTATTTGAAAGATAAATGATTAAATTTATTATTTTCAATAAGCAAAATACACTGGTGTATTCCAAATAGAAATTTTATTGATTGACACTGAATTTTTTTTTTTTTTTTTTTTGTGGGGTTGCTTTCATTTATCGGCCGTTTTGACACATTTTGACACATTTGCAAACAAAAATTCTCGGTTTTCTTCGAGAAATACTGATTTACACCATTAAAAATTATTTTTGAAAAAAAATTACTTTAAGTTTGAAATAGCAGAGAAATGGATTTTAAAACAGATTACGTACTTCATATCATTTAAGACAGATTACGTACTTCATATCATTTAAGACAGATTACGTACTTCATATCATTTAAGACAGATTACGTACTTCATATCATTTAAGACAGATTACGTACTTCATATCATTTAAGACAGATTACGTACTTCATATCATTTGAGACAGATTACGTACTTCATATCATTTGAGACAGATTACGTACTTCATATCATTTAAGACAGATTACGTACTTCATATCATTTAAGACAGATTACGTACTTCATATCATTTAAGACAGATTACGTACTTCATATCATTTAAGACAGATTACGTACTTCATATCATTTAAGACAGATTACGTACTTCATATCATTTAAGACAGATTACATACTTCATATCATTTAAGACAGATTATGTACTTCATATCATTTAAGACAGATTACGTACTTCATATCATTTAAGACAGATTACGTACTTCATATCATTTGTCAATCACGTAATAAGTACTGAAAGGTTTTGACGGATTTTTGCGGATAATTTTTTTGTTAAAACATGATTTAAGAAAATTACGGGTGAGCCACTTTTTTATATAATTTTAAGTACTCGCTGATCTTTAAAACATTGAAAATATTCTTTTTATTCTAATTTTAGGATTGTTGACTTTAAGTTTACTATAATCATCGCTCATATTTTCCGGTAATGTCGTTTATGGTCTACCATACTTTATCAAAATAGGCATGTTATATAATATTTTATATGCATAAAACTATTTGGAAATTCATGATGAAATATTATTTGTATTAATCTTTCAATTGTGGATTGATAAATATAGTTTTCAGTTAATAACATTATCCCCCAACTGGATGAAAGTAATGCATAATTTTCAAATATTTATATATTATAATTTATAATGATTAAAATTATAAAAATTGAAAACAATTCTTGTCAAAATACATTATTCATCGAAAATTGTTTTCTTAACACAATAGTGTTCGCAATATGTTTTATTTATAAAAGCAATTAAAAACATTTAAAGTTAAAAAAAATTACATAGTATTATGGCATTTTCTATTTTCCATTCGGATCAGATTTTCGGGAAATGAGTTGTGATTTGAAAAAAAGAAATTGATGATTTACATTCTCCAAGAAGTCCTGCTTTTAACTAATAAAAACATTTCAGATGAAGATTTAATTTCTCAAAATTTCATAAAATTACCAAGTAATAAAGTAAAGAGTGTAATAAAGGAGTGTAATAAATGTAAAAAATATATTTTTACCAAGATTGTCTAAAAATATTTGAAAAATAATCTAATTTATTTATGGATAGGTCCTGAAAGTTTCATTAAAATCCGACAATTATTTGATTTTTGAAAGAATTTCCAGATCAATGTGTTTCACTGGAAAAAAAACGCAAAAAATATTACGTAAAAAAAAAAAAAAAAAGAAAAATTTTAACTAAAATTTCGAACGTGCTAGAAAGGATTAGAAAATTTAATAAAAGTTACGTTGGTCTTCTTAATAATAAATATTTTCTTTTTATTAAGTTTGTGGGCCTTTTTTGCATCATGCTATGCTGTTTTTCTGCGGAAAAGTAGAGGTACCTATATTATACTAGCAAAGTGTATGTGAAGCTTACTTATTAATCATCGCGTTATGGTGGTTTACTAAGCTTTGGCGCAAAGAACCGAACCAGTAGGGTTGGATCACTGTCAAGCCAGGATGTTTTTTTTCCGCCTGAATCCATCTGACACATATACAAATCAACCATCCATCCCTGCATGGAATACTGCTGTCATACATGGTCAGGCGCCCCCGCTGTTCATCTCAGTGTTCTCGACAGGCACCAAATGGGAATCAGTAATGTGATAGGTACCGACTTGGCGGCTCGACTACAGCCACTTTATCACCGACTGGATGTGGTTTCCCTCTGCCTGTTCTATAAATATTTTCATGGCTTCTGCTCCGACGAACTTAAGTTACTGGTGCGCCTGCCACATGAGTTTACTTGTGCATCTAGACTGGCAATTGGGTCCCACCCATTCACAGTTAGATCAGCCAAATGCAGCCGACAATTCTACTTCATCAGCTTCTTTTCTCACACTTCCCGCCTGTGGAACTTTCTTCCATATTCTTCCCTTTCTGACGGCTACAACTTCCAAGAATGTAAATGCAATGTCAATACCCATCCCTTAACCACTTGACTCCGGTTCTTTCTACATCACCCTGTATATCTTTACCTTTCTCTCTACCTTTGCAACTGTCATCACACCTGTATTTCCATCCTTCTCTTACACCTACTATGACTGGTTCGTCTTTCTCTTTAGTCTCTTCCTGTCTAATCTTTCTCTCTTATGTAGCTCCCTGCACATCAATGGCGTTACCGCCTTGCTTGTGGTGAAACGATTAAAAAAAAAATAATAAAATAATGAATACGCCGGTTTTGCTTGATAACCCCTGTTATACGACTTCCAAGTTATTTAACAGCCATTTGTAAAAGGAACCAACACGTGAAACATCACGTGATGCTTAACTTAAAACTGGTTGGCTTCAAACAAGATTCCTGCAGGGCATTAAGTGAATGTATTTCTTTCGTCATGTCTGTTCGTTTACGAAACGTTTTGTTCGTGTTATCTGTTTTTCCTTTCTTTTTATTCACGTTTCATTTTGTTTCTTAATTTTTTTCTTCTCTCTTTCTTCTTCTTCTTGTTTTTTTTTCCTGGTTCATTTGTAGTTGTTTCTTTCTTTGTCTTCCGTGTTTTATTTTTTGCTTCTTTCGTTTTTCGATTTTCTTTTCTTTGCTTTTTTATTTTTTGTACTTTTTTCATCTTTGTTTCGTATTTTTGTTTTTTCTTTTTATTCTATTTTTCTTTCTTTTTTTTTTCATGTTTTTCATTGTTCTTTCTTTCTTTCGTTAATATTTCGCCTTTCTACCAAAGTTTCTATATCAAATTACTTCGTTTTCTCTTTTTCATTTCTTCCTCCTTTTCCCCCTTTTTATAACAACAGATTTTAATCTTTCTTCCTCCCTCTCTCTCTCTCTCTCTCTCTATCTCTTTCGTACTCGCTCTTTCTTTCTCTTTCTCTCTCTCTGTGTTTTATATCCTGGTCTTATTCCTGTCATTCTCTAATCGTTCACTGGTAGTACCTTCTTTTTCACACGCAATATGCGTAAGTTGTGATAAGTTTTACAAATTAAAACAAGCATAAATGGACGATTATAAATGTAAGAAGAAGAAATCCCATAATTGTTTTGATTTATTTCAATTTTAATTTTTATTGTGCAAGTGTTTCTTTTCTTTTTAATTATTTTATTGCTTTATTTTTTCGAGTTCGCTGGAGTCCGCTTAATTATTTAATATTGAATAGGTGTCCGCTAAATTGCTTTTTTAGTTAGTTTTTTTTTTTAATCATTTCACCCCGAGTAAGGCGGAAACTCCACTGATGTGCAGGGGGATACAAAAATGTAAAAAGATTAATTAGAAAAGAGTGAGGAGTACAAACTAGTTAGAAAGGAACAATAGAAAGCTGAGAAAGCAGGTGCGATGACAGGTACATAGGTGGAGAGAAAGGGAAGGTTATACGGGGGTGGGGAGAGAGATAGAGTCCAGTGGTTAGTAGATGAGTATTGACTTTGCATTTAAATTTCTGGAGGTTGTAGCCGTCAGGAAGGCAAGAATACGGGAGCGAGTTCCACAGGCGGGAAGTGCGAGAGAAGAAGCTGCAGGAGTAGAATTGTCGTCTGCATTTGGCTAACCTGACCGTGAATGGGTGGGACCCAGTTGTCAGTCTGGTTGCACGAGTAAACACCTGTTGAGGAGGCATCAGTGACTTAAGTTCGTCTGAGCAGAAGCCATGAAAGTATTTATAGAACAGACAAAGGGAGGCCACATTTCGACGATGGGGAAGTGGCTGCAGTCGAGTCGCCAGATCAGTACCTATCACATTACAGACTCTCATTTGGAGCCTGTCAAGAACACTGAGGAGAACGACGGGGGCACCTGACCATAAATGGTAGCAGTACTCCATGCACGGACGGATGGTTGACTTGTATATATGCAGGATGGATTCAGGTGGAAAAAACATCCTGAATCGACATAGTAACCCAACCTTCTTAGCAGTAGATTTTGCTATGGATTCAATATAGTGGTTCCATTTGAGGTCTGAAGACAGGGTAAGTCCGAGGAGGCGTAGTGTATTACTCTCCTGGAGAATCGCTTGGTCCATGCTCATGGGAGGCAGGAGAGGTTACCTGTAATGATATGTTTGACAGACAACAGCTTGGTCTTAGATGAATTGAAGTTGACAAGCCACTTCTTGCCCCAGTTCACCACAGAGTGTAGATCCCGTTCAAGGTCAGCAGCGAGAGTATGTCTGTCCGCCACGACAGGTTTCTTACTGGTGCGGGAGTATATTGTAGTGTCATCTGCGTAGATGCCTACTTGGGACTTGATCTCATCTGGGAGGTCGTTGATGAAAATAAGGAAGAGCGTCGGGACCAGGATAGAGCCCTGTGGGACACCAGCATTCGTGCTGTAGGACGAAGATGCACGCCCATTCAGAACGATTTTGTCATTGAGGTTGAACTTTTTTTTTTGTATTCACTTCTTTTAATTACTACACACTTTTTCTTACTGTGTTGATACGTTCAACCGCTTAAAGATTTCTTAATATCTATATATACTATAGTCATCCGCAGACAGATCTGTTTCGCTGTATCATCAGTATGGCTTAGACTCCGATCGCTTCCTAACCCAGGATTGAAACCTGACCGAATCGGCGTCAGTTGGCAATTCTACCCCTAGGCCACGAGCGTCCGGTAGGAGAAGGAAGGCTTTTTAGCGCGTATAAACACGCCCAATAGCTAGAGTGCTCCAATTCATTATTGAATGAGCGATGCGTAAATGCCGGAGTAGCTACTGTCTACAAAGTCTCCCACTCTTTCAGGGTGTGAGAGCATATATATATATATATATATATATGCTCTCACACCCTGCAATAACTAAAAATAAAAATTATTTAATGCAATAACTAAAAGTAGAAAGTTATTGCAAATCGCCTGAAGACACCACTCATGTAGAAACCTAGGGCGCTTTATAACTCGTTTACAAATGAAATATATATATATCAGCATGCGGTGTAGATATAGAAGAATCCAAAGGAGTATCCTGTATATACGGTGGTAGGATAACTCTCTAAGAGAGCTCTAAATATATATGTATATAAATACATATAGAGCAAATATAAGAAAAACTTAAGGCAGACACGTTATTTCATGGTAAATCGGAAGTATAGGCCTATTTCAGGCGAACCATCATCAGCGTCCGTCTTTATTGACTGTACAATAAAGACGGAAGCTGATGATGGTTCGCCTGAAAATAGGCCATACTTCCGATTTACCATGAAATAACGTGTCTGCCTTAATTCTTTCTCATATATATATATATATATGCTTCTGTCATTTTGGCAACGTCCATAATTTAATTTTTTCTTTTCTTTCTTTTACACCTTTAATTTACTTCGCACTTTTTTTTCCGCTTTTTACAGGCATCATTTATTTTTCTCTCACTTTTTACAGGCATCATTTATTTTTCTCTCACTTTTTACAGGCATCATTTATTTTTCTCTCACTTTTTACAGGCATCATTTATTTTTCTCACACTTTTTACAGACATCGTTGCTTTCTTTCTCTTTTACTTTTTGTCCGTTTTGACAGGCATCATTGCTTCATTTGCTTCCCTAATTTCGTTCTTTTCTAAAAGCATCATTGATTTCTTTATCACTTTTCTTTTTTATCGCCGCTTTTTATAGACATCACTTATTTTGCCAAATTTTTCCTTCATTTTTACAAAAATATTGTTTTCTTTCACTCTTTTAAATATTTTCCCCTGTTTTAGTAAATTCTTTCTTTCTTTCTGTCCTTCTTTCTATCTTTCTGTCCTTCTTTCTGTCCTGCTTTCTTTCTTTCTTTCTTTCTGTCCTTCTTTCTTTCATTCTTTCTGTCCTTCTTTCTTTCTGTCCTTCTTTCTGTCTTTCTTTCTTTCTTTCTGTTCTTCTTTCTTGCTTTCTTTCTTTCTTTTTTCTGTCTTTCTTTCTTTCTTTTTCTGTCCTTCTTTCTTTCATTCTTTCTGTCCTTCTTTCTTTCTGTCCTTCTTTCTTTCTGTCCTTCCTTCTTTCTTTCTTTCTTTCTTTCTGTCTGTCTGTCCTTCTTTTTATCAGTTAGTTAGGTAAGTGCAATACGTGATACACATTTGGGTGATCATGTCTCTTTCGAGACATGACTGACTAGGCTGAAGATTTTTCCGCAATAGGTTGCCATTACTTTCTGCGGTTGACTGATTGCCAATCAAGGCTATAGAACTCGATCTGTCCTGCTATTTAGCCGTTAGATAGAGGGAGAAGCGACGGATTAATACCTTTCCCTTGGAAATTTGCACGTAAGGGTATGCAACGAATTCAACTAGAATACGAACTCGGCACTCCGATTTTCGTTCCGAGCCGATATCCCCTACACCGCAAAGCACATCTGCGAGTTCGAATTCCGGTCACTACCTACATTTACGTACAACTACCGTTTAGTTAGGTATAAACAAACCTCCTTTTACCCAACTATTAAATATTTGCACAGCCAAAAAACATTATCAACTATCTGCAGATCAGTTAGAGCTAGAAAATATTGTAAGAACCTGTTGGAGATAATTGTGATTTACTCATGCAAGTTTTAATAATTAACAAATAGTTGGGGTGGTTCCATGAGAGAAGAGTTGGATCCATACCTTTCCCAAGTGTATTTGCGAATAAGAGATATAACGAACCTGACTGTAACTTGAACTCGGCTCTCGAATTTAGAATCACGTGCAGTTTTCCCTTTCACCATCTTCAGTCAGTCAGTTAAGTGCCACACGTGAAACACGCTTGGGCGATCATGTCTCGAAAGAGACATGACTGACTGGGCAGAAGATTATCCCGCAGTAGGTTGCCATTGCTTTCTGCGGTAGATTGGTTGCCAGCCAATTTAACCCATAACTGGAAGGAAGAGACGGATTAATACCTTCGCAAGGGTATTTGCGCGTAAATGAATGCGTTGAATTCAACTGGAATTTGAACTCGGCTCCCCAATTTCTGAGCCGATATCCACTGCACCACAACGCACATCCTACATTCACCATCTTACAGTAGCTGATATTCCCAGACAATCATCCATCAAAGTACTGACCAGCCTTGACGTTTATCAAATTCTGTGATCGTACGAGAACCGGTATTTCAACATGATATGACCGAGTTAGTCTTAAAATATGAAAAATATATTGATTAACCGTAAAAAGCAATCCAATTAATTCCAGGCACCAGCAGTTGCAACATATAGTCGCATTTTGACAGATACCAAACAGAAATTAAATTAATGATTAATTCATTTTTTTTTTCAATTGTCAAATTTATTCGGTCTTTATTTTCTCTTCTCTTTTGTTACAAATCTTAGTTGTTTCTAGTACAATTCCAGTTCTTTTTATTTCACAAGAAAGTAGAATTAATGATACATACGTTTGTTTTCTATTTTCCGTTTTACTTTGAGGATTTCTCTTTCTTCCATTTCTTAAACCGCCATGTTTTTCCTTGCGCCCCCTCCCCTTGGCCAGAGATTTACGGATTACGAATTTGCTTGACTATCATCGAGCAAGAAATCTAAGAACATTTCTGCTTCTCAATTATCTTCCCTTTCTCTTCCCTTCCATTTTTTTCTTTTCTTTTCTTTTTTTTTTTTTTTTTTTGTTGAATGATACGAGATGTGCAGGGGATGGGAATGCCTTTAGGGTTTTGGGGGAACCATTTTGGTGGTTTTCAACCATTCTTGGCGAAACAGATGTTCTTGCTCCCGGCTCTGCTGATATGCAGACACGGAGAAGATAGAAGAACAAGGCAAAGTCCTGAAAAACCGAACGGAAGATAAGAATTAGAGACGCCAAGCGGGAAGTGTGAGAACGTCAGAAGTTTTGGTAGTTGCAGGAAGTGACGCCATATTCGAAGAGAAAGAAGGAAAAAAAAAAAGAAGTAACGCGAATTTAGGAAAAAGAAAAAAAAAAGCGGTATAAGGTAGCGCAACAAGACATGAAATTGGTTCAGCCGGAAAAGGGTTAAAATTGTGCGACAGAAGAGGAAAACTAACAAGAAGAGATTGTTCGAGAAAAGAAGATAAGCATTTTCATTTATTTATAATTCGCATCTTAGTTTGACACAAGGACTTATAAAAAGAAACGAGCAACCTGGTCAATTCGTCGGCGACATTAGTTTACTGGTTGGAAAAAGTTGAAGGAAGAGCAGAAAAAAAATAAAAAGATGACGAGAAGAAAAAGAAGAAAAGAAGTTAGGAGGCTGGAAAAAGAAAAAAGATGAAGACACAAAACAGAAGAGAAAGAAACAGGAGTGAAAAAGAAGAAAAAGAGGAAGGAAAAAAGCTAGAGAACAAGAAGAAAGTTAAAAGGAAGAAAAAGAAAAAGAAAAAGAGAAGAAATGGAAATGAAGCAGAAGAAAAGAAGAAAACAAAAGGCGAACGAAGAAGACGAAGGAAAAATCATGAGAAGAAAAATAAAGAGAAAAAGAAATGAAGAGAAGAAGAAATGAACAAAAGAAAAACGACAAGTAGAGGGTATGACTAGAAGAAGAAATGAAGGAAAGATGAAATGACAAGATTTAGAAATGAAGAAGAAAAGGGAAAAAGAAATGACGATAAGAAGAAATGACAAGAAGAAGAAATAAAAAGAAGAAGAAATGAAGAAGATGTGAGTAGAAGAAGAAATGAAGGGAAAAGAAATGACAAGAAGAAGAAAGGAAAAAAGAATTAAAGAGAATAAGAAATGAAAGGAAGAAGAATTGAAGAGAACAAAAAAATAGAAGAAGAAATGAAGGGAAAAGAAACGACAAGAAGAAGAAATGACAAGAAGAAGAAAAGGAAAGAGAGAAGAATTGAAGAGAAGAAGAAAAGAAAGGAAGAAGAATTGAAGAGAAGAAAGAAAGAGAAGAAAAAAATGAAGAGAAAAGAAATGAAAGGAAGAAGAAATGACGAGAAGAAGAAAAGAAAGAAAGAGGAATTGAAGAGAAGAAATGAAGGGAAGAAGAATTGACGAAAAGAAGAAAGAAAGAGAAGAAATGAAGTGAAAAATTTTAAGATGAAATGACGAGAAGAAGAAAGGAAAGAGAGAAGAATTGCAGAAAAGAAGAAAAGAAAGGAAGAAAAATTGAAGAGAAGAAAGAAAGAGAAGAAAAAATGAAGAGAAAAGAAATGAAAAGAAGAAATGACAAGAAGAAAAGAAAGAAAGAGGAATTGAAGAGAAGAAGAAATGAAGGGAAGAAGAATTGACGAGAAGAAGAAAGAGAAGAAGAAATGAAGTGAAAAAATGACAAGAAGAAGAAATGACGAGAAGAAGAAAGGAAAGAAAGAAGAATTGAAGAGAAGAAGAAAGGAAGAGAAGAAGAAAGAAATGAAGAGAAGTAGAAAAAAAGAGAAAAAGAAATGTCGATATCATAAAGGATTCACTTTTTTTTCTCAAATGACTATTTGGTCAAGAAAGGGATCATTGGTGTTACACAGAAAGAGCATCGACCACACTTCAAACCGCCTAAGTTTTTCAATTTCATTGAGATCATGAGGATCCTATTTCACGAACTTTTTCACTTTGCCAATACCTAGCAAATGGCGAGATAATGTTGCAGTTCTGACACCAAGCGCTTGAGTCATTTCTCGGAATCTTTGACGTTGGTTTTGCTCAAAAACTGCTTGCAATTGTTCGTGGTCAAGATTTCATGACCGTCCTCTACCTGCTTCATCTTCAAGGTTCTCATCACCAGTTTGGCATTTCTGAATCTACCTTCGTACTCTCTGATCACTTGTGAACCCATCTCTCCATGCTCTCTAGTTATTAGCAGAAGTCAGGAGGTCACTGTGCCCAAGTTTGAACTCATGCAAGAAAAGTAAACGAAGATCGTTTTGTTCTGTTCATTGTTAATGGTTTTATGGTTTATTTCTGTCTGAAAATTTTTTTATAATCGTGTGGCCCCAAGCAAGGCATATTACTGCCGCTGTTGTGCAGGGGGTTACATAGGAGGAATGTTACGAGAAAGAATAACAGGTTACAGGGTGTGTCAAGAAGATAGTATGAGAAGGAAGAGAATACTGATGAGTGGGTGGATGGTGGAAAATAGCATGATAAAGAGGATGCAAATTAGTGAGACAGAAGGTGACTATTGACTTTACATTTGATTCTTGAAGTTTGTAGCTGTCAAGAAACCAAGTATGCGGAAGGGAATTCCACAGGCGGGAAGTGTGAGAAAAGAAGCTGATGGAGTAGAATTTGCGTTTACAATTTATCGGTTTCACAGTAAAAAGGGTGGGACCTAGTTGCTAATCTTGTGGCTCAAGGAAATTCATATATAGGAGGTATCAGTGAGCTAAGTTCATTGGAGCAGAAGCCGTGAAAGTATTTGTAGAAGAGACACAGGGAAACCACACTGCGTCCGTGAGAAAGAGACTGCATCCTAGCTGCTAATTCGGGATTAATAACATTCCAGATTCTTCGTTGGATTTGGTCAAGGACACCTAGGTGGATAGCAGGAGCACCCGACCAGATATGGCAGCAGTGTTCAATGCACGAGCGGATGGTAGATTTGTATATGTGCAGGATAGTTTCGGGCGGGAAAATTTCCTGGCCCTACACAGAGAACCGACTTTCTTAGCAGCGGATTTAGCCATGGATTCTATATAGTTAGTCCACTTGAGGTATGATGTGAGAGTTAATCCGAGGAGGCGCAGTGTTTTACTTTCAAGGAGAGAAACCTGATTCATGTTAATGGGCGGGAAGAACGATTGTCTGTAATGGTTAATAGATAGCAGCTTCGTTTTGAAAGCATTAAAATTTACGAGTCATTTCTTACCCCAGTCTACCACGGATTAGAGGTCCTTTTCAAGCTCAACAGCGAGGTTTGCTTTGTCAGCCTCGGAAGATTAAGTTTAAAATTATTAAAGAACACATATTAATTATTATATAAAACAAAATTCACTTAATATATATCGTGAATGCTATATTAAAAATTTCAGAATACAACACTATTATTTTTGTAACAATGTAATACAAGATTTCCTATAGAAGGTAAAAAGTGTAAGCGAGAAAAAAGGACTAAACATAAACTACAAGAAAACTGAATGCATGGCCATCAGTAGAAAGAGAAGCCCAAAAGGCCAAATACAGCTCGAGGATCCTAAAATCACATATATACAGAAATTTAAATACTTGGAAAGACAGGTTTCCCCGAAAGCAATGCATTGCGTCTCCTCGGTCTTACCCTTTCTCCCGACTTCAAGTGGGACTCATTACATTGAATTAACAGCTAAATCTACTGCTAGGAAGTCTTGATCACTATCTCAGGCCAGGAAGTTTTTTCCGCCTGAATCTATTTCGCACATATAAAAATCAACCATTCGAACGTGCATGGAATACTGTTGTCATATCTGGTCAGACGCCCCTGCTGTTCGTCTCAGTGTTATCGACAGGCTCCAAAAGAGAATCTGTAATGTGATTGGTCCCGACCTGGCAGCTCGACTCCAGCCACTTTCTCATCGGCGGAATGTGGCTTCCCTCTGTCTCTTCTATAAATATTTTCATGACTTTTGCATTGACGAACTTAGGTCACTGGTGCTCCCTTCCATGAGAATTTACTCGGGCAACCAGACTGGCAGCAAGGTCCCATCCTTTTACAGATCAACCAAAAGCAGGCGCCAATTCTACTTCAGTAAGTTATTTTCTCGCGCTTATCGGCTGTGGAACTCCCTTCCATATTCTTACTTTCCTGACGGCTACAACCTCCAGGAATTTAAATGCAAAGTCAATTCCCATCTCTTATTCACTTAATTCCAGCCCTTTCCACATCACCCCGTGTATCTTGTTCTTTTCTTTTCTCTCTACCTTCGAACTGTCTTCACTCCTGTATTCACATCCTTCTCTTGCCCTTTCTCTTTCACCCCCTGTAGCTGGTTCGTCTTTTTCTTCATACTCCTTCTGTTTCAAATTTTAACTCTGTTATGTAGCCCCTTGCACATAAGTGATGGTACCGCCTTGCTTGGGGTGAAATGATTAAAAAGAAACAGGAGACGGAAAGTGCGACACTGAGATACGAAGGCGTATTGGCATGGCCAGAATGCATTTCAAAAGCTAAGAAGAGTATTAAGAGACAGGAAAATTTCGCTGCAAACAAAGAAAAGAGAACTGAACTGTTAAGCGATATCTGTCCTCATGTATGACGATCTCTATATAGATGAGGTAAAGACTTGAAGCAGCCGAAATGTGGTTCTACAGAAAGATGCTGATGATATATGGGCCGAACATGTGAGCAACGACAATATTTTGGAGAGGTTGCAAACGTAAAGGAAACGCTCTGGTCTCTGAGATACGTAATGAGGAATGACAGCATAGAGAATTTAATACTCACAGGACGGATATAGGGGAAGACAGATACGGGAAAGCAACGCGAGACATATTTGATGGTTGGATGGATTACGTTGTTGGATTTTTGGCTTTCTATACTGGGGTCTATATATGTGTGTGCAAAACTGCGAGGTGATGACGTGGAATCACTGGATGGAGAGCTTTCGAGATTGGAGTCAACCACCAAGGCGGAGTGATTTTCCAATGGAATCAATGGCCACATATCCGAGAAATCAACGAACTTTGAATTTGGAGCATATCGTCTGTGGCTCGATTTTGAGAGGAAACGACAATCGTGACGTAAACTAAAATAGATTCATTAATAAAATCTTAATCTAAATGTAAATCAAATTGGCATTATCTACTGCAGGTGCTATCAAAAAGTAGTCTAACGATAGTAGTCAGGTTTGGCACAGGGATAGAAAGTTGGCGCAGCGAATGAAAATTGAACTTACAATGCTAATAACTGATTTGAAAAGGGTCAGCCTTCTTAGTCATTCGTTTTTATAACAGGCAAAAGCGCATTAATAAGAACGCAGCATGCTGATGTACAACAGATTCAAGAGACCTGAAAACTATACAAAGATAGTTTGAGATCAAATTTAGCCAATAAATGTTACGATATATACCTATCAATGAAACCGCGTATATATTGATTGATTGTTTAATCACTTAGTTTCTGGTCATAATAAGATTAGACCAGTGCACGTTTGTATTAAAAAGTGTTCAATACAATTATATGGTAGAACTTTTGAATATTTTATTTTGGTCTTTAAATTACATGACTTAAATGACCAAAATAAAATATATTTGGGTTCAACCAAAGACACCTTTAAAACCAGGTGGTTTAATCACAAGTCTATATTCAAAAGAGAAAACTTAAAAAAACTCTACAAAATTGGCTAGCCATGTATGGAAATTAAAATCAAAATATGGAAAAGACCCAGACATAATGTGGAGTATGGTAAAAACAACTAAGCCTTACAATGGTGGCAAAATATATTAACTGTGCCAAGAAGAAGTTAGAGATTATGCTTTTCCCAAACAAATATGAACTATTGAATGAAAGAACAGAACGGAAAGTTTTAGTAAGTGCAACCATACTAAAAGATACCTCTTACCATGGATGAAAACGTCATAATTCCTTGTAATTTAAAAATTGAGCGTTCAAAAATTCCCTACCACGTGAGCGTAAAAAAAAACAAAAACAAAAAAAAAAAAATAAAATAAACACCGTTATATTAGCGTTCTTAAAAAAATAAAAAGGTAAACGATAAAATTAGTTATTGAAAATCGCCTGAAGACACCACTCATGGTAGAAACCTAGGTCGCGTAATAACTCGTTTACAAATGGAATATATATATATATATATATATATATATATATATATATATATATATATACTAGCAGTATATCCCGGCGTTTCTCGGGTGTAATGAAAGCTTTAAAACTAATCCATGGTCCTGGAGCTCAGACTGTTTGGACGTTGGCACGAAAGTTTAAAAAGCAATAGTTGTTTCAGTTAAAGCGAAAACGTAGATTGAAAGAAAAATGAATGGATTTAAGTCAAATTTTGATTTCCTGGAATCGATATAAAATTTTCTGCACTATTGTAAGAACTGCAATCTTGAAATTTCTGAATATTGTTTCTTATGTCTTTGTCTATGAGTCTATCAAATTTGATTAAAAATCGGACCACTCCTTCTATAACACGATTTTTTCGATTATCGATTTTCGATATTTATCGGGGTTACCTTGACACAAAAGCAAGCTAACAACACTCGCAGACGCTTGTAGTACAACTGTTTAAATTTTCAAGAAAATCGGTTCAGCCGTTTCGGAGTCTATAGGTAACGGATACACTCACACACAGACACAAACACACACAAAGTTTCATTTACAAATAAGTTTATATATATATATATATATATATATATATATATATATAGTTGTAAGAAAGTGACAGAACAGGTAGATTTTAAACCCACTGTTCAAGCATTTACTTTTATAATGAGTGCTAGATACAAAGTAGAGCTTTATATTGAAATAGTTGTTGCAATGGTTTATAAATGCATAGTATCACTACACAAAAATTCTCAAGTTTCGGAGCACATTCGCTCCTCTTCGGGTGATTTGTAGAACTGAAAATAAATGGTGGAAACGATTTTTTATCAGATTTTATCAGATTTTTATTTATTTTTTTAAATTTTTTATCACATTCCCAAGAATAAATCGTTTATTTTCAGCTCCACAAATCATCGGAAGAAGAACGGATGTGCTCCGAAACATGAGAATTTTTGTGTAGTGATACTATGCTGTTATTAACCACTGTAATGACTATTACAATATATATATATAGCGATAGTAAAGTAACTCTTCTTTTTAAAATACTTATACTTATTTCTTAACTATAATATTTACAAGAAACTTTTATGAAAGCATGAGGTTTTATTTAAACTCCGATGCATTGTGGTACAGTGGATATCGGCTCGGAACGAGAAACCGGGGAGCCGAGTTCGAATTCCAACGCGCAAATACCCTTGGGAAAGGTATTAATCCGTCTCTTCCTTCCAGTTATGGGTTAAATAGCAGGACAGATTCTATAGCCTTGGTCGTCAACCAGTCTACCGCAGAAAGCAATGGCAACCTACTGCGGGATAATCTTCTGCCCGGTCAGTCATATCTCTTTCGAGACGTGGTCGCCGAAACATGTTTCACGTATGGCACTTAACTGAATGGGCAACCGTTTCTGCTATCAATTTCTCAAGCCGTCTAGGCACAAATGCTTTCACCAGAAAATTTTGCGTTATAGAACTTCTTGTATTCGCCCTTAAGTTCTTCCAAAGTCTTGGTTTGACATAGTAGGCTTGTTCCGATCGATACATTCAGGAGGTCGACTATAGAAAGTTGTGGCCGTCTATAGAAAGCGACTGGAACCAGTGAAACAAAACAGAGGCTACGCAACAAAATATTTCATTGATGTATCCAATACTTTTGCATTGGGTAATTTTGAATTTAAACAAATGGATTCAACTATTAGTTTTTAATTTTGCTTCCACATACAACTAAAACAACTTACCAAATATCAGGCAAAATGGCGAACATAAACTAAAGTTATAACAGAAAATAACATGTATCCAATACTTATGCGTGTCACTGTATAAAAATATTTTATGTATATTTTAAAAAAATAAAAATGATGTATTTCATACTATTTCATTGATGTATCCAATACTTTTGCATTGGGTAATTTTGAACTTAAACAAATGGATTCAACTATTAGTTTTTAATTTTCCTTCCACATACAACTAAAACAACTTACCAAATATCAGGCAAAATGGCGAACATAAACTAAAGTTATAACAGAAAATAACATGTATCCAATACTTATGCGTGTCACTGTATAAAAATATTTTATGTATATTTTAAAAAAATAAAAATGATGTATTTCATACTATTTCATTGATGTATCCAATACTTTTGCATTGGGTAATTTTGAACTTAAACAAATGGATTCAACTATTAGTTTTTAATTTTCCTTCCACATACAACTAAAACAACTTACCAAATATCAGGCAAAATGGCGAACATAAACTAAAGTTATAACAGAAAATAACATGTATCCAATACTTATGCGTGTCACTGTATATAGATAGACTACCGGTCATAATTATTTGGCCACCCCATTGTTTTAAAAAGATAAAAATGATGTATTTCATACTATTTTTAGTCTTTATTGCCAAGTGAATGATTGTAAATGAAAATAGAATTGTTATTTTGTTAAAACTGCACAACATGCGCATCAAATGAATTTATACATATTTAAAAATTACCTATATTGCAGTTTCATCAATGAAAGAATGAAGAAAATTTAGGGTGATTCGGACAAGTTCATCTTTGCTTCCTTGCCTTGTAAAAGTTTGCAAAGTAGTAACAATAACAAAAAAACATTCTAATTTCATTTAGAATTATCCCCTTAAAAATAGTATGAAATACATCATTTCTTTTAAAAAACTGCAGTGGCCTAATAATTATGCCTGGTAGTATATATATATATATATATATATATATATATATATATATATATATACCAAATTACGCAAAAATATCTTGAAGTACAAAAGAGTACACTTGTTCAATAAAATCGCTATTGGCTTCAACCATGTCCTCCAGACGACTTCGGAACCTCCCGCATTTTTTCTGGACAGTCTCATTGTTTTAGTTGAGGAATCGTAGCATAATCTTTAACTTCTGTTCATTTTTTTGTAATCAAAAGTAGTAGTTTTGTCGGTCTCTCACTAAACTACTCCACGCAATCAAGTTGGTCACTTTCTGAAGAGTTAGGTGGACAGTTGTAAAGAGCTGGAAAACTGTCTGAAAACCATGACTGGGTTCTCATGCTTTTGGAGCATGGTGCAGATTCCCTTTACCTGGCATCCACCCTCTTGACTCAGGGCAGCACCACCTGCTCAAGGCGCTTGATGTAGGCCTTTGTGTTGATTTTGAGGCTCGGTATGAAGACGAATGAAGACATAATGTCGCCATCTCTATTGATCACTCCAAACATCTTCATAATCACCATTAGACTGATCCAACGCCTTTTACCGAATCCTCTGCTCAAACTGACTATCAAACAATCGTACTGGATGCTCTTTCCAAATTTCTGGCAGAGAAAAATTGAAAAGAAAGAAAGTAAAGAAAGAAAGAAGAATGTTAGCAAGTATCTTAGAAATAAATAAGAAAGAAAGAAAGAAAGAAAGAAAGACAAAAATTTGAGAAAAATCGAAAAAAGTAAGAATCTTCAAAATAAAAAAGAAAGAAAGAAAAACGAAAAGTTGAGAAAAATTGAAAAGAAAGAAAGAATCTTAGAAAGAAAGAAAGAAACAAACAAACAAACAAACAAACAAACAAACAAACAAAAATGAAAAGTTGAGAAAAATTGAAAAGAAAGGATGTTAGAAAGAAAGAAAAAAAGGCGAGCGCTAACGAAGAAAACTAAGTGAAAACTAAGTAAAAAGTGAAAGATGAAGAAATATAAAAGGAAGAAAAATGAAAGAAGAAGAAAATAAATAATGATAAAGAAGAAATGAAAGAAGAAAAAATATAATGTTACTAAATAAAAAAAAAGCTGAAGATAAATTGAAAAAAATAATGGAAAAAGGAAAAAGAAAAGCAATAAATACGAAGGAGAAGGAAAGGTTAGAAGATGAGGAAGAAAGAAAGTAAAAAGCAATGCCAGAAAACAGTGGGCCCTGGTTTTTGGCTGAATACAGTGCAGGCGGTCAGAAGGAAAAGTCCAGGTGGAAAAGTGTCAGTCTCAAAGGCTTGGAACTTAAAAACAAAATAGCCAAATATAGCGGAAACGTTTTTCCAGTATAGAATGTTCGTTCTTATCTCTGAGAACGGAAGGCAAAAAAAAAAAAAAAAAAAAAAAGAAAACAAGAACTAAAACAAAAGATACATGGAGGGCTAAAGAAAGAAAGGACAAGGCATTTGTGCAAAAATGCTCGATTATAAATGGGTGTAGTGCCAAGTGTTACAGTCGGACGCTATCAGAGAACTAATCTCCCGGTCAAGGAACCCTTTGCCGAAGATGGCGGGAAGGGATTGAGCTCGGCAGGTGTGGACGTCTCCGGAGAACGCCATGTTAGTTCATGTTGAATAGCGTTCGTTGCACGTGCTAAATCGACTTCTAATGCGTGTGAATCACGATAAGAGAAAACACGCACGCATGTACCCACTGCAGTATATATATATATATATATATATATATATATATATATATATATATATATATATATATACGCTGCAGTGGGTACGTGCACGCGCGTTTTCTCTTATCGTAATTATATATATATATATATATATATATATATATAACAACACATATCAATTTGGCATTTAATCTCCTTCGAAGTATTATAAATTCACACATTTTATCCAGCGTCATTTCCATTGATGAAAGAATTTGTGGTTGAGAGATCTAAGACGCGCCAGATCACTTGGTTGCTTCCCCTATGTGGATAGGGGTCGCAGGTTCGAATCCTGCCGAATGACACACATGTTCGTAACAAAAATTTATCGTAAATAATCCGGCCGGTAGAAATAAATATATAATACTGTTTGATTATAAACAGAATATCTACTTAAATACGAGTATCGATCAAAACAAATCATTTCAAATTATTTAATGCATATATTATTTAAGATATATATAAGTTTCTGAAGTTTCTGGGACATGGAGTGAGGAGAGAAGGCTTGGATAATCTGTTGCTCACGAGACGGATAAAGGGAAGAAGAGACAAGAGAAAGTAACGCGTGACATCCTTGCTGGATTCGGGCAGATGGATGGTGGAGCGAGGGTTGAGCGGGATAACAGAAGAAAGGGTGTTAAGAGCTACAAGTGAAAGGAAGATGTGGAAGGCCATGATCGCCTACGTCCTGAAGGAACACAGCACATAGAAGAAGAAGAATGGATTGTCGTCTCATCAAATTATTTTCGAGATGTAACTGAAAATTCTCTGCTAAACAGTTTCTTTAATTGCGCTTCCTGTTTGTGAGACTCTCGCCCGGCTACACGTTTTACAGCCAAATTTGATCTTGAAAATCGGAAGTGCAATGTCAATCGTTAATTACTGTTTTCTTCATTACTCTATTGTTTATCTATCCTTAATAAATTTTCTTTTCATTTTATTATTCTTTCATACTCAGTAAGTCCTTGTATCTTAGTGGCTTTATTGCCTTGTATGGAGTGAAATGATTAGAAGAAAAAATCTGATGTTGATATATTCGTTGAAATATAAGTTGCGTGACCTGTTCTTGTGCATCAGTTTCATTCAACAGGGGGTTTCGCTAAAATTCGTTTGGAGTGAGTGAGTGAGTTTTGTTTAACGGTATATCAACCTCTGTGGGTTATTTAATGCCAAAAATGTGGGGTTTTAAGGTATTTTTTTTTAATGTTCGGTTATAGTGAGAATGTTGATTTAGTCAGATTTTAATGAAAATTGTGTTTTTATTCTTTTTTATTTTAGAAAACTGAAAATCTCTTCTAGTTTTCTCTTCAAAAATGTTTTGCTGAGAATAGTTTTCTTCTTTTAAAAATGCGTTATGATAATAATCTTTCAAAAAAATAGTTGTAATTAAAAAATGTTTTTTGACAGTATTTATTTATTTCTATTATATATATATATATATATAGAGAGAGAGAGAGAGAGAGAGAGAAATCTACTAAAAAGTTGTAAGTCAAAAATGTTTTTTGACAGAATTTATTTATTTCTATTATATATATATATATATATATAAGAGAGAGAGAGAGAGAGAGAGAAATCTACTAAAAAGTTGTAAGTCAAAAATGTTTTTTGACAGAATTTATTTATTTCTTATTATATATATATATATATATATATATATATATATAGAGAGAGAGAGAGAGAGAGAGAGAGAGAGAGAGAGAAATCTACTAAAAAGTTGTAAGTCAAAAATGTTTTTTGACAGAATTTATTTATTTCTATTATATATATATATATAATGGAAATAAATAAATACTGTCTAAAAACATTTTTAACTTACAACTTTTTAGTAGTTTTTCTATACATATTAAGAGAGTATACGTGGATTATCATTATGCTATATATATATATATATATATATATAAAGAACACTACTGAGGAAATTGTAAAACAAAACAGAAAAAGTTTATTTGTGAAGTGTTTTTTTTAATCATTTCACCCCGAGCAAGGCGGAAACGCCACTGATATGCAGGGGGCTACATAAATGTAAAAAGATTAATTAGAAAAGAGTGAGGAGTACAAACTAGTTAGAAAGGAACAATAGAAAGCTGAGAAAGCAGGTGCGATGACAGATACATAGGTGGAGAGAAAGAGAAGGTTATACGGGGGTGGGGAGAGAGCTAGAGTTCAGTGGTTAGTAGATGAGTATTGACTTTGCATTTAAATTTCTGGAGGTTGTAGCCGTCAGGAAAGCAAAAATATGGGAGCGAGTTCCACAGGCGGGAAGTGCGAGAGAAGAAGCTGCAGGAGTAGAATTGTCGTCTGCATTTGGCTAACCTGACTGTGAATGGGTGGGACCTAGTTACCAGTCTGGTTTCACTGTAAAAGGGTGGGACATTGTTGCTAGTCTAGTGGCTTGAGTAAGCTCATGCATCAGGGAGCTAAACTCGTCAGAGCAGAAGCCGTGAAGTATTTGTAGAAGAGACAGAGGAAAGCCACTTTCTTTCCATCACATCTTTGCAGTATGTGAAAAAGTTTTAAGTCACCTCTCATTTTTTTTATATTTTCTACCAAGAAGCCAACGTGTTTTTTACCAACTGTCTTTCACGTTTTCTGAGGGTCTTTCAATATTTTTCTTTCAAAAATGTCTTGTTGGTAATATTTTTCCTTCAAACATGTGTATTCTTCTATAAAAGTCTATTTTCATTTATATATTTCTATAAAAGTGTAATTTTATACATTTAAAGTGTTTTGACCCCAATTTGGGAGTTAAGTATTTGCCCATAGCTGGGATCCTAACAGGTGCTACCACTCCGGTTTAGGTTGGATCTGGGAACAACAGCAATTAAGAGGTGGTTCCCTACTCTTTACAACCTCCCAATCAGAGGCTTTTTTGCGGGATGCAGTTTACCGTCATGCTTAGGACCCCATTCGTTTGGAACATAGCACCCGAAAATCAAAACGTTGACAATCTACCTTGTCGAATATATTATAATTTGGGAATAAAATTATATTTAACTGCCACAAATTGTAAATAGCAGTAAACAATACTTATACACATGGAGAGACCCGGGTGTTGTTTTTTTTTTTTTTTTTTTTTTTTATAGTAACGTTCAACCTGTATCACTCGTGGTTGAGGGTTATCTTAAGAGGTAGTATATATGGGTAATTGGGGAAGATAATGGTTTACTACACAGAAAACTGAATATAGTTTCTGTCCGCACATTTCCTACACGTACATTTTATTATTTTAATCATTTCAGCTCAAGCAAGGAGAAACAGCCACTGCTGGGCAGGAGTTACAATGTAAGAAAAAAACTGCTGACAATACGCTTAAATTCACGTGGACGGGACGCCAGAAAAGAAAAGCTCCTCAGAGCAATTGCCAATAAAATATTTGTAGAAGAGGCAGAGAGAAGCCACGTCGTGTCGGTGAGATAGCGACTGAAGTCGAGAAGCCAAGTCTTCTTTGTGCCGTGCCTCTTCACGAAATGGCGGACCATGGCTTTCCACAACTTCCAAGCCTTCGTGGCTGTTTTAGTAGTTTTGTTTAATGTTCGGACTTCGGTGTCACATCTCCCACAAATCAACTTTGTAAAAGTGCAGGTGACCTAACAACCAAATTAACAGAAATTTATATCATTGATATATTCATACAGATAGGTGTGAGTTTGCGACCCTGGGTTTCACGCTTTAGCGATGGTCAGACAAAGTGATTAATTTTTTTTTTTGAAATTGGCTATATGTAAGGCTGCGTATATTGGTGTATTTTTGTGGAAGTGGGAGGAAAATTGGGAGGATATTTGTCGTCGTGACAAACGCAGACATAGATACACACTTGTACACACATTGACGTAGGCAGATACACACACACACGCGCCCGCCCACCGGGACTCAAACAAACATAACTATATGCAAACCGTATAGGGCTTGCCATATATATGTATATCTGTGCCGTTGCGTACATACATACGCATTACCAAAAATACACTAATATACGCAGCCCTACATATAGCTAATTTTTTAAAAAATCAGTTTGTCTGACGATCGCAAAATTGTGAAACCCAGGGTCACAAACTCATACCCATCTATATGAATATATCAGCTCTATCACTGATATTGACCGCTTTCAAATAAGTACCGCGTATATATAATATATAAATAATATAATATATATCACAAATTGTACATATATATATATATATATATATATATATATATATATTTCACATATCATTCATATATATTTTTGCAGTATATTAACATTTTCGAAGCTTCTAGCTATATTAACAACTAGCAGTATCAGTATATCCCGGTGTTGCTCGGGAGTAATGAAAGCTGTAAAACTAATCCATGGTTCTCGAGCTCAGACTCGTTGGTCGTTGGCCCGAAAGACTAAAAAGCAATAGTTGTTAAAGCGAAATAGTAGACTGAAAGAATGGAGATAAGTCAAACTTTGATTTTCTGGTATCAATATCAAATAAGTTTTTTCGTCGTAAACTGAATTTTGAAGGCCAAATAAGTCCTCTGAGTAAATGGTATCATGGCTGAGACTAAGAACTACAATTATACCGATTTAGAGCCAAACCCGAAGCAAAAACTAAACTAAAAGGGCTGAAAAAAATACAGACATACAGGCAGATAAACAGACACACACACACAAACATCTTGCCTTATATATATATATATATATTATCGATTTTCTGCACTATTGTAAGAACTGCAATCTTGAAACTTCTGAATATCGTTTCTTATGTTTTTGTCTATGAGTGTATGAAATTTGATTAAAATCGGACCACTCCTTCTATAACCTGATATTTTCGATTATTGCTTTTCAATATTTGTCGGGGGTACCTCGACACAAAACCTAGCTAAGAACACTCGCAGACGCTTATAGTACAACTGCGTAAATTTTCAAGAAAATCGGTTCAACCATTTCGGAGTCTATAGGTAACGGAAACACACACACAGACACACACACACAGACAAAGTTCCATTTATAAATAAGTTTAGATAGATAGCTCTTTACCTTGAGTAATTCTCAAGCCTTTTATTGGGTGACTTTTAATATAAACAATTTAATACGGTGTGATAATTTGTAAGCCACTCTCGTAGACACATCCAGACACACAGTGAGAGTAACCTTTATTGAGTTCTACCATTTTTCTGGCTTTGTACCAGATTAAGTTAATATCTATAAATAATCATTAACATGATATAAAATCTCCAACATATAAATTTATAGGATTAATTTTTCGTCATCAGATTTTGGGGCTTTCTATTCATAATTATGCCAACTTTTAAATTGTGAATTCCATCATGAAACAAATTCTTTTTGTATTTGAATGATTCTTTCACAAATCTGTTTAGAGCGTGTTGAAACTTCTGATCAGGCAAGGAGGAATTCGAATATGGTAGGACTAGTGCAGTAGTTTCTATATTTTTCTAGCTGTCGCCCTTCTTGGAACCTAAACCAAAGTTCCTAGCACCCCAACGATAAGTATAAACTTCTTTCTTGGTAATTTCATTGGTGCCCCGTATAAATGAATTTCAGTATTCTCATCCTTCTCTTACCCACTTCCTGATACCCCTTATAACCTGTCACTCTTTCTCTTAACTTTCCTCTTATGTAACCCCCTGCGCACCAGTGGCAGTAAACTGCCTTGCTTGGGGAGATATGATTAAAAAAAAGCTGCAAAATTCAAAACAACTAATCTAACATTATTTAAACTTGAATATACCACGTAAGTTCAAACTTGCAATATTAAATCCATCATCAATTTTGTCGTTATATATATATATATATATATATATATATATATATATATATATATAAATCATATCGCCCAAAGCAACGCATTTTACTGCCACTGTTTTGCAGGGGGTTACATAAGAGGAAAGTTAAGAGAAAGACTGACACATTATAGGGGGTGTCAGAAAGTGGGTAAGAGAAGGATGAGAATATTGATGAGAGTGGGGTGGACCGAGAAAAAAGCATGAGAGAGAGGATGCAGGTTAATGAGATAGGACTATTGACTTTACATTTAAATTCTTGGAGATTGTAGTTGTCAGGGAGGGAAGTCAACGGAAAGGAATTTCACAGACAGGAATTTCGAGAAAAGAAGCTTAGGAGTAGAATTTGCGTTTACATTTTATTAATTTCACAGTAAAAGGGTAGGACCTAGTTGCTAACCTTGTGGTTCGAGTAAATCCGTATATATATATATATATATATATATATATATATATATATATATATATTCGAAACAGCAATCTTTTTTTTTTGTTTTTGCAGGAAACTAACCGGTCGATATGCTTTTTATTTTTATTTTTTGTTTGCTAGAAAATACATTTTTTGTTCTAGCACACCATTCAGACAAGCCAGATTATTTTTACCGCTTATATTTAAGATGAAGCAAAGAAAAACGCCAGAGCCAATGTCGTATAACCAGTGTGCAATGCGTATTGTTTTTGTCACTTTATACTAAGTGCAAAGAAATCGCATAGGAAGATATAATCCTTCTAGCTAATCATTCGAACAAGCCAGTTGCTCTTTACACTTTATATTCAAGATGAAATTGAAAAAAAGAAGGAAAAAAACGTCAGAGTCAATGACGTATCACCACTGTGCAATGATTAACGTTTTTTGTCACGTTCTATTAATTCTACGAAGATGTCATCCTTATTTTACAGATTGGCTTCGGATGACATTATTGTAACCATAATGATCAATAGCTTTAAATTTAACTCCCGTGTTAAAATGCCGGAAGCAATGCGCGTATATCTGCGTGCGCCTGCGTACCAGAGCACGTTACTCTTTCGCACGTCCATATTTTATATCTAATTTTTCTTTGTTTTTGTTAGCTGGGAGAAAAGCTGCCTGTAAGAGTATGTTACAGCGGTTTTGTCAGTGGCTCGACGTTATTCAGTTCCTTTCCAATCAGCTTAGGCTTTGTTTTATCTTTTTACATTCAGATTATTAGCTGCGGTAAGAAATAGTGTTGGTGGTAAAGGCAAGTGATAAGAAAAAAAAAACAAGGAAAAATATAGAAACTATTCATTTGTCTCTTTGTTTCTTTTTTTTTTAAGCGAAGGAGCGAAAATGCGTCTTCTGAAGACTGTATTGTTAGTTAACAAATTAAAAAGCAAAAGATTTAACTTGAGCCTCTAAAAAAATAAAAATGAAAAAAACAAAACATTGTGAAATATTAAAATGTAATCATAAATAGCAATAAAAACGAAGCGATAATGAATAAAAATGAAATACTACTTTTTCTATGTAACGTCTCCCTTCATTACGCTGGTTATCATGACTCTCCACAATTTCCTGTCATTTATAGCTATTTTTAAATTTTGTCTTTTTGTTATCTCTCCTAAACCTTGTTCCGCCATCCATTTACTCAAACTCACTAGGTAGGTTATTCATTGTTTTCGACTGTCCCTCATGCCTTCAATCTTCTAAACCTTGTTTCTCTATCCATATACTGATGCTCGCTAGGAGGGTTATGCGTTTTTTTCCTCTGCCTCTCTTGCCTTCAGTCTCCTTGTATTCCCAAGCGGTTACCCATCTAGGTCCGAAGCAAGCATGACGTTGCTTAACTTCGGTGATTGTCCGGGAAACAGTATTCCATCTTGCTATAGCCATAAGCCCAATGAAAAGAGAGAAAGAAAAGAATAAAAAATGAAAAAGACACAGAGAGAAATAAATTCGACGCTTAATTGTGCGATTACAAACAAGAACTAGAAAAAAAAAACCTTCAACATGACAAGAAAGAAAACATACTAGAAAAAGTGAAGTAGAAAGAGAGAAAGAATCTCAACGAAGGACAAAATAAGTAAAAAAAAGACACATTAGAAAGAAGACAAAAATCTTGACAAAGTTTCTCGAAAAAAAAAAAAAAAGCAGGAGGAACTGAACATTGTGAACAAAAGGCAAGGAAAAAAGTCGAAATTGGGATTGGTATAAGATACGCAGATGATACAGTGATGATAGCAAACTCTGAGAGGAAACTAAAAGAACTATAGAAAGTTACTGGGGTTAACTATTTGCCCATAGATGGGAGCCTAACAGGTGCTACCCAATCAGAGGCCTTGTTACCGGAAGCAGTTTACGATCATACCCAGGACCCAGCAATTATAGCTGATTCCATGCTCCACACAACCTCTCAATCAGAGGCCTTGCGCCGGATGCAGTTTACGGTCATACCCAGGACCCAGCAATTATAGCTGATTCCATGCTCCACACAACCTCTCAATCAGAGGCCTTGCGCCGGATGCAGTTTACGGTCATACCAAGGACCCAGCAATTATATGTGGTTCCATGCTTTACACAACCTCTCAATCAGAGGCCTTGTTGTCGGATCCAGTTTACGGTCATACCCAGGACCCAGCATTTAAGAGGTAGTTCCATGCTCCACACAACCTCCCAATTAGAGGCTTTACTGCCGGATCCAGTTTGTGTTCATAACCGGGACCAGAGAATAGAAAGAAAAAAAAATGAAATGCAAGAATGGTAATGAAAGATAAGAAGAAACAAGTGAATTGACAAAAGCGACAAAACTAAAAAAAGGGTGTTAAATTGAATCGAGACACAGAAAGAAAGAATAAATGAATGAAAGAAATTAAACAAACATTGAAAATAACGAAAAAAGAAATATAGAGAAAAACAACGGAAGGAAAAAGTGAACAAGAAAAAAAAGTGAAAAGAAAGAAAAACGAGGAAGAAGAAGAAAATAAATTTAAAAGAAAGAATGAAAAGATAGACGATTGAAAGAAAAAATAAAGAAAAGCAGACAGAAATGTACAATTAAATGAATGAATGAAAGAAGAAGTATATTAAAAAGAAGTCTAAATGAAGTAAAGAAAACAAACAAAAATGAATGCATCAATAGAAAAAGAAAGAAAGAAAGAAAGAAAAGAAAAGAAAAACAGCGAGAAAAAGTGGAGAATGTAAGTGCATAATGGAAAAAGAAAAAAAACAAGCAAGAAAGAAAGGGAAAAATAGAGAAGAAAAGAAAGAAAGAAAGAAAGAAAGAAAGAAAGAGAAAAAGAAAGAAAAGTAAAGAAACAGTTTATGATGAAAATCAAGAAAGCAATCAAGAAAAAGAATTGTGTGAAAAGAAATAGTAAATGAAGAAAGAGTGTAATGGAGAACGAAAAAAAAACAAGCTCAAAAGAAAGAGAATAATAATAGAGAAAAGAAATGAAGGTCGAAAAATTATTGAAAAAATAAAAAGAAGGAAAAAAAGAAAGAAGGAAAGAAAACAAAGAAAAAAGAAAAAAGGAAGGAAAAAAGCTTCGATAAAGAAACAGGAAATGAAAAACGAATGAAAAAATAAAAAATGTTAAAAAAAATATGTTTAAATGAGTGAAAGACGAAGACAGAAAGAAAAAGAAAAACGGTAAAAAGGAAGGAAAAAGAAAGAACAAAAAAAGAAACAAGAAAGAAGTGAGACACAAGAAAAGAAGTAAAACAGAAACATAGACCAAAAAAAGAAAGGGCATCAAATAAACATGCTAGAAAGTAGGAAAAGATTGTGGCACAAAGACACCTAAAGTGAGAAAGAACGAGAGACAGAAATAATAAAATAACTAAAGAAAGACTGTGTAGATACAGAACGATATTGAGAACTTAGAGGGCACCGTCTGACCCGAAATCACATGGGAAAGGAAAAAGATCACAAAAGCAATTAACGAATTGAAAATAAAATTAAGCAATGAAATTTAAAGCAAAATTTAGGCGATATAATTTTTTAAATATTCTACCAGGAAAAGGATTCCATCAGGAAAAGGGTAGTTCAAAACTCTTATGATGAAGATGATTTATTGGTAAAAAAAATATAAATATAATACTTCTATGTCAGAAATACTTTTATTAATTTCTGTCTACTGACATTCCTTTCCTGCAGTGCAGATTCATAGCAAAATCATTTACAATGAATTTCATCAAAAATATTTCTTGCAATTATTTCTGAGAGTAAAATAATCTCCATTTAAGAACAATTCTGTTAATAGCACTTGCAACAATTCCTCACTACTGTCAATCCCTGTCTTCTTGATTTCCTGATATATGCGCTTGTTGTAAAATCATTCACCAGACATTGCATCAATAAAATTAGTTACAATGATTGCTAGCGCTATAAGCATAATCTATTCACATGTATATATATATATATATAACAAACATTAAGGCAGACACGTTATTTCATGGTGAATCGGAAGTGTGAGCCTATTTCAGGCGAACCATCATCAGCTTCCGTCTTTATTTTACAAAGAAAAATCCTTTGTAAAATAAAGACGGAAACTGATGATGGTTCGCCTGAAATAGTGCCTGCCTTAATTGTTCTTATATTTGCTCTATATGTATTTATATACATATATATTTAGAACTCTCTTAGAGAGTTATCCTACTACTGTATGTACAGGATACTCCTTTGGATTCTTCTATACCCACACTGCATGCTCATATATATATATATATATATATATATATATATATATGAGAGAGAGAGAGCGAGAGACAGACAGACAGACAGACAGACTTAAAGAAAGTGGACGTCGTGTAATACCTTGGGTATCTTTCAACCAACACTTTTTCAAAGGTATCAGTCAGTCAGTTAAGTGCCATACGTGATACACGCTTGGGCGATCATGTCTCGAAAGAGACATGACTGACTGGGCAGAAGATTATCCCGCAGTAGGTTGCTATTGCTTTCTGCGTTAGACTGGTTGCCGACCAAGGCTATAGAACCCAATCTGTCCTGTTATTTAACCCATAACTGGAAGGAATAGGCGGATTAATAACTTTTCCAAGGGTATTTGCGCGTAAGTGAATGCAATGAATTCAGCTGGAATTCGAACTCGACTCCCCGATTTACGTTGACAAATTAGAACACAACCAGACACCCCCGCTTAGGATTTTAATCGTTTGTAATTAAAATTTGATTTTTAATCGCGTTCCAACTTTCGCTCCTCAATCGTTATGTTGAAAGTGTCTCTAATTGTTTTATAATTTACCAACGTAGACCTTTGAAAAAGTGTTGGTCGAAAGATACCTAAGGTATAACATGACGTCTACTTTGTTTAAGTCTAAGTTCTGTTTCTATGGGTACAAATCTCATATATATATATATATATATATATATATATATATATATATATATATGCTATTAAATATAAGAGACAATGAATGTCTATTATGTTTAATCATGAGCCGTTCTAAACGTCGTATTTTTGCTTTAATTTCAGTTGAAAATAAAGACAAATAAAGAAAACCAATAAATAATTATCCAAATGTTGGAGAATTTTTGTCTTTATTTTCAACTGAAATTAAAGCAAAAATACGACGTTTAGAACGGTTCATGATTAAACATAATAGACATTCATTGTCTCTTATATTTAATAGCATATGTCTAGAAAATTACTTGCTGCCTCGATATACTATATATATATATATATATATATACTAGCAGTATAGCCCGGCGTTGCTCGGGTGTAATGAAAACTTAAAAACTAATCCCTGATCCTGGAGCTCAGACTCTTTGGATGTTGGCACGAAAGATTAAAAAACAATAGTTGTTTCCAGTTAAAGTAAAACCGTAGACTGAAAGAAAAATGAATGGATGTAAATCAAATTTTGATTTTCTGCTATCGATATCAAATAAGTTTTTTCGTCGTAAACTGAATTTTGAAGGCTAAATAAGTCCTCTGAGTAAATGGTATCATGGATGAAACTAAGAACTACAATTATACCTACTTAGAGCCAAAACCGAAGCAAAAATTAAATAAAAGGGTTGAAAAAATACAGACATACAGGCAGATAAACAGACACACACACACAAACATCGTGCCTTATATATATATATACATATATATATATATATTATAGATTTTCTGCACTATTGTAAAAACTGCAACCTTGAAACGTCTGAATATCGTTTCTTATGTCTTTGTCTATGAGTGTATGAAATTTGATTAAAATCGGACCATTCCTTCTATAACCCGATTTTTTCGATTATCGATTTTCGATATTTATCGGGGGTACCTCGACACGAAACCTAGCTAAGAACATTCGCAGACGCTTGTAGTACAACTGTGCCAATTTTCAAGAAAATCGGTTCAGCCGTTTTGGAGTTTATAGGTAGCGGATACACACACACAAACGCACATATACACACAAAGACAAAGTTCCATTTATAAATAAGTTGAGATAGGTACCTTCACTTTTCGGCATAAATTTTCGATAACGAATTTTAAAATGAAAATTTTAAAATGAAACAACATTCTTGAAGATTTCATTTTAGAATTAATTAAAATCTGCATTATTAAATTTATTATTTCTATTAAGTAAAAAAGAACACGCCTGCCAGTCATTCTTGGAAGACAAGGAATGGTCTCGAAATGAATGAGGGTGGGGAAGACTAGATGTGTAGCGGAAAAGAAATTAATTAAAATTAACCCTCTTCTTCACTTTTACAAAAATTAACAATGACATGTGAAATCCTGGTTTTCCCAAATAGAAAAAGGAGAGACCATCTGCTTAAAGAAAAGGTGGAAACCAGATTTCGAAAGAAGGTGTTGAAATGATTTTTGACCAATGGGAGTGACTTGCACGATCAAAAAGGACTTCGCGATTAAGTGCGAAAAATCTCGATTACAATAAAAGGACTTCATCAACGTCATTCAGTCAGAGAGTCAGATGGGTGCCGCAAGACAAACAACTAAAATGTAACGTCAACTTCAAATCAACCTGGAGATAAGGTCAGGTCGCACCTTGTTCTCTTTCTCCCCTTATCCCTTTCAACAATTAATACTATGAATATTTCTACGAATTCTTGTTATTCCTTCTTTTAATAAATTTCTATTTTAACATTCAAAATGCATATTT
Source organism: Ascarosepion bandense (assembly GCA_037127315.1). Lineage (NCBI taxonomy): Eukaryota > Metazoa > Mollusca > Cephalopoda > Sepiida > Sepiidae > Ascarosepion > Ascarosepion bandense. Next base: position 1,011,755 of record JBBBDQ010001784.1, on the reverse strand, counting down.
TATTATTCCACTATTCTACACTAATCCACACATTCCAACTGACAACCAACATTCTGATGATAATTCTGCATGAAACTTTTAAGCTGTAGGGAGTTTGGTTAAGTCTGACACAAGACCGAATCAAAGAAAAATTAATCCGCTCCTTACGTTTCAGATGAACGAAAAATTAAGGGAAGGTTTGGAATATTTCAGCAGAGGGCATTGTTGAAAAAAAAAAAATAGCAAGAACTGCGAAAAGTGCGCTGAATGACTGGTTAGACTTGTTGTCGCTTGATCTCCGGTGTAAACATTACAGCAGGTTTCAACGAATCATTGCAACTCCTAGTGCTGTTCATATATATTTCACAAATGATACTGATAACAACTATGATGATTTGATGAAAGTTTTTTTAATATTTTTATTTTACCAACCACCCACCTACCTATAAAAAAGAAATATATCAAATAAAATACTCTAGTCGGTGAAATATATTAATTCTTCAGAAGAAAAATAATTTCGTGGAAGGAGGATAAAAAGCAATCGCTCGAGGAGACCAAAATTATCAAGAATTATTTATGATTAAATTAGAGAGAAAGAAATTATTCGACAAAATAAATGAACAAAAATACAAAAATGAATTTCTGGGTAAAAAAAAAATAAATAAATAAATTGAATAAAAACGAACGCGAAGGAAAATAGATTTATGTTGTTTTTTTGTTGTTTTTTTTTTCCTTTAAAAAATAAATATAATTTTTTTTTTTAAATTGAAAAGGCTGAAAATTAATAAAACGATTTCGAAATGGGAAAATAATTCGGGGGCGAAATGCAGGCATAAACAGAGGAGGAAGAAAAAAATATTTGCAAATGTTTTAAAGTGATCGCACTGTTTCCAAAAGAAGCAGGCGTTTAAGAAAGTACGAATCAATTTACGGCAGAAGCGTCACAGTCGCGCAAAAAAGCGGGAAATTCTCATTTAGGATAAAATGGCTAACTTTCAAAAAAGAAAGTAAATACCGGGTTGAGAGAGTGACCTTTTGATCCAGTTAGAAATAAAGGATTCCCTATTTAAATTAAATTTAAAATAAGTTCTTAGTCGCATATACAAAAGTAAATAATCGCATATATAAAAGTAAGTTGACAATAAATTTTACTCCATGAGACAACATTGTATACTAAAAAAATATTAGAAATCATTTGAATTTAAATCTCAGTAGGGATTCCTATATTCTAAATTGCTATATCGATGGGGCTTAGAATAAAATAACTGTTTTATATTAATAGGGGTAAGAGCTCCTCATTCCCCACCAAAAGCCACTTTCAGATTCGGTTATAAACTGTATGCATATTTATTTAAACTTATTTGTTTGAACATTATTTTTAATTGATACTCGTATTTAAGGGGACACTGTTTATTTATTTATTTATTTATTTGCTAAACAGTACATTTATATATATCCACCGGCGTGAATATTCGAGAATATTCAATATCTATTGACGGCTTCTCATAATTTTATTGGAATCACAGATTTGAATCCTGGGAGAAGATGCATATTTTTCTAACAAAATCTCTCGAATGTTCCATTAAAATTAATGTTCAAACAAATAAATCTGTGACACTATCTCCCGCGGGTATACTTTCTTTTGTTTGGTTTAATAAAGCGGAGTGAGATGAATTAATATTATTAGTATTATTGGTTGTGCTTTATTGTAATTCGCGATATGAGCTTATGTAAAAAATTATTTTATTTCTATCATATACTTGTAAAATCCGGGGAATAGAAAAATTAACTATTTTAATACTATCATGTACTTCTAAAATCCGGAGAATAGAACAATTAACTATTTTTGGGAAAGAAAGGTAGAAATATAATTTTTCTTCTTTTGTGTTCGAAGCGGATATTTTGGGTAAAGCTAAAATTTTATGAGTAACCAAAACAAAGTTCAGGATTGGTTTGATGGTGTCAGGCGGGGTTAAAGTCCCTCAACAGATGTTCCCTGAAAACAGAAATTTTTGGGAATTTAAAATCTAAATATGATGTAATCGAATGAAAGTGAGCTGTTAATACCTCATTCGTCGAACCACAAATCGTGTGGGTGGAAAACGGTCTCATTGGTCAAAAGTTTTGAGTCGGCTAAATTCCCAGAGAGGAATAGGGATGGTTATAAAAATCCGGACTCGACTAGAAAAGTCAGTTTTCAGTCTAGTTACTGAAGAGTTGGAGTGAGATTCTGGAATTGTAGTCGAAATGTAACGACCGTGAAAAAATGTTCCCAACTGGGGAGTCATGACCCACGGCTGGTCGCCTACCATAGAACTTATGGCTAAAGAGTCAATGTGGAATGAAGCCTGCTGCCGATTCAATTAAAGAGTTTATATTGAATAATGCGCCTTTTATAGGAATCCCGAAAGAACATTGTTTTAAAACTTATTTGGGAGAATCGAAATTTCTGATTTCTCGTTCGCTCTACTTCGTTTAACTCCATTAAACTCCAATAAGGACTTTGTTATTTTAAAAGTTGCATAGAGAATTGACAGCCCTGATTATAGAGAATATGTGAAAAGACTTTAATGAAAATTTAATGAATACGTAAAAAGACTTTAGTGAAAATTTGAAGAACTCTGTTTACTTTAACGAAACTTAGAAAAGATGTTTTTATTTAAGTATTAAAAGCTCTGATATTTTTAAACAAACTCTCTCTCTCTCTCTCTCTCTCCCCCCCCCCCCCCCGTTGTAAACTGGCATTCCGACAACTGTATTATCATTCTGACAACTGTATTGTCTGCTCCTGTAAAAAAAAAAAACATTGACGCCTATTGAAATTGCAAAACGCGACCTCAGAGATCAACTCACAACGTGGGCAGCGGCGTATTGTTGCAACAGATATCTTGAAAACCAGCTTTTGTGACGACATCATCGGATGAGATCATCACGACCAGCAACAGCGACCGAACCAATCGGCCAGTCGGGTAGCAGTGTCATAACTGGTACCATCACGACCGTCGACAAGAACAAGCGTCACAATTAACGAGACAACACCGGGCTTAGAATGTTACAAATCTAAATGAATATGTCGGTTAATACAATTTTGTAACTTTCAGTAAGAGTTCGTAAAATTGTCTTAGTTTACGTTTGTTTATATTAGGATACGAACCGGAGCAGATATGGATGTTATGAGAAATCAGGAACTTGTTATGTGGATTAATTCGGCCTTGTTTAACCATAAAATCTTCCATGGTTGTGTGGTTAAGGCACATCAGATTAATTGAAAACTTCTCCTAGGTATACAGGACTCGCAGGTTCAAATCCTGCCAGAAGATGCATATTTTCAGAACAAGATTTCTCGAATATTCAAGCCACTGGCTATATATAAATATACTGTTTAATTATAAAGAACAGGGTGTCCACTCAAATATAGGTATCTATTAAAATAATGTTAAAAATAGAAATTTAAATAGATATGTCGGTTAATACCATTTCGTAACTTTCCGTAAGCTTTCGTAAAATTGTCTTATTTTACGATTGTTTACATTAGGATACGAACCGAAGCAGATATGGATGTTTTGAGAGATCGGGAACTTATATATTTGAGGGTCTTTTCAATAGTGGAAAATGTTTGTGTGCAAAAGTAATCTTCAAGAAAGGAATAATGCAGATACACACTCAATAGATCTAGTTTTTGTTATAAGATTAGGGTGTTAGAACAAGAAAAGGCGTATAGGTACCTAGGAGTCACTGAAGGAGATGAAATATAGCATACCAAATGAAGGAGAAAGTAAGCAAAATACTATAGGCTCGTGCGCCTGATGTTACATACCGAGATGAATTCACAAAACAGAATTTCAACCATAAATACCTTGGTTGTCCAACTGCAATACAGTTTCATCCTTAATTGGACCATAGTTGACATTAAGCATTTGGATGCCAAAACGAGAAAGCTTCTTACTTGCCACCACATGCATCATCCAGAGGCTGGTATTCATTGTTTGCATGTGCCCAGATCCGAATGTGGCAGAGGATTAGTTCAACTAGAACTGTCTGACAAGATCATAACAATCGGTCTTCAAAGATACCTAGATGTTTCAGAAGACTGGATGTTTATCAGCGTCAAAGATCATTTTTTAATATGTTTTATAATCATTTCCTCCCAAGCAAAGAAGTTTTACTGCCACTGGTGTGCAGGGGTTACATAGGAGGAAAGTGATGAGAAAGAGGAACAAGTTATAGTGAGTGTCAGAGAAAGGATAAGAGATGGATGAAAATACTGGTGTGATGAGAGTAGAGTGGACGGAGAAAAGAACACGTGGGAAAGGATGCTAGTCAGAGAGATAGGAGATGACAGATGACCTTACATTTAAATTCTTGGAGATTGTAGCTGTAAGGAAAGTAAGTATACGAAAGGGAATTCTACGGGCGGGAAGTGCGAGAAAAAAAGCTGCCGGAGTAGAAGTTACGGTTACATTTTATTGGTTTCCCTGTAAAAGGGTGGGACCTAGTTGCTGGTCAAGTAGCTCGAGTAAGTTCATGCAGAGAGGGCACCAGTGAGCTAAGCTCGTCGGAATAGAAGCCGCGAAAACGTTTGTAGAAAAGAGAGATGGAAGCCACATTATGCTGGTGAGAAAGTGACTGCAGCCGAGCTAGCAGGTCGGAATCGATCACATTGCAGATTCTCCGTTGGATTTTGTAAAGAGCCCAGAGGTGAATAGCAGGGGCACCCAACCAGATGGGACAGCAGTGTTCAATACACGGATGGATGGTAGATTTATATACGTGAAGTGTGGATTCAGACGGAAAAAAAACTTCCTGGCCCTACACAGTGAACCTACGTTCCTAGCAGCAGATTTATCTATATTCAATAATAAAAAAAGGTAATTCAAAAAGAAATTTCAAGAGTGAAGAAGTACAAGTAAGCATTAGTACACCTAGGGAAGAAGCAAAAAAAAAAAAAAAAATGAAAAAAAAAATGCAGTAGCAAATCCAATGTATCTTTTCTTTTTATCGTTTCACGCCAAGCAAGGCGGGCCCGCCGCTGATGCGTAGGTATCTACATAAGAGTAAAACTTTAGACAGGAGAAGAGAAAGACGAACCAGTTACAGGGGGTGTCAGAGAAAGAGCAAGAGAAGGATGGGAACACAGGTGTGAAAACAGTTGCGAGGGTAGAGAGAAAGGAAAAGATCAAGATATATAGGGTGATTTAGAAAGGACTGGAGTCAATTAAATAAGAAATAGATATTGACATTGCATTTAAATTCCTGGAGGTTGTAGCCGTTAGGAACTAAAGTATATGGAAAGGAGTTCTACAGGTGAGAAAAAAAGGTACTGGAGTAGAATTGTCAGTTGCATTTGGTTGATTTAAAAGTAAATGGGTGGGTTTTTGTTACCAGTCTAGTTGCACGAGTAAATTCTTGTGGTGGGAACAAAAATGATTGAATTTCGTCGAAGCAGAAGCCATGAAAATCAGTTTATTACTTCATAACAATCGAAAACAGACCCCCCCCAACTTTATGCCCAGTAGAAGTTTTAATTTTTTCCAACTATTATGTTCAGTCAATCATACGTTATACGTTAGACACACTTGGGCGATCATGTTCCGAAAGAGATTAACTGACTGGGCAGTTTATCCAACAGTAGGTTACCATTACTTTCTGCGGTAGACTGGTTGCCAGCCAAGACTTTAGAATCCAATCTATCTTGCTATTTAATGCATACCTGGAGGGAGAAGAGATAGATTATATTACATCAATATATTAAGTATATGTAGTGGTGGACCAGTTTATTACTTCATAACAATTGAAAACAGATCCCCCACTTTATGCCCAATATAAGTTTTAATTGTTTCCAACTATTATGTTCAGTCAGTCAGTTAAATGCCAAATGTTATACACGCTTGGGCGATCATGTCCTGAAAGAGACATTACTGGCTGTTTAGAAGATTATTCCGCAGTAAGTTGTGTTACTTTTTGCAGTAGACTGCAACCAAGGCTATAGAACCCAATCTGTCATGTTATTTAACCCATAACTGGGGGAAGAGACGGATTAATACCTTTCCCAAGGATAATTGCGCATAAGTGAATGCAAGGAATTATGCGTCTATAGCAAGTGGATGTCTAGCCACACTGATGATCAGTGATACAGCGAAACAGGCTTGTATGTGTATTACGAACAAGAAATTGCCAAGCACAGATACTAAAAAATTGTCTTGGCCCAAAATGCAGATTCTGTGATAATTATTCAGAAACAATCTGCCTGTGTCTATTGTAAAGTCCCATAAAATTCTTATAGTCCCATAAAATTCTTATAGTCCTATCTCTGTAACCGAATCTGGATTATGTTAATGCAGGTTTCGCACAGTTTCCTTCCCGTACAGTTTAATACACTCCAGTGAAGATATTGGCCTAATCTATCATACCGATATATATATATATATTTCAGTTAGTGCTAAAACTGTGCAACCAGATGCAAGATTGTTAATTGGTTCTTGATTTTTCTGTAAGTGTGATGGCAGTGAATGTTGGACAATTTCATTGAAGATGAATGAAAAACTTGAAGCAGCGAAAATGTGGTTGTACAGAATGATGCTACGGATATCATGGACCGAGCATGTGAGCAATGATGAGGTGTTGGAAAGAATGGCAACGAAAAGAAAATTAATAGTGAGCATCAGGAAGAGGCAACTGAAGTTCCTGGAACATGCAATAAGAAAGGAGGGTTTGAAGAACCTGATACTAACAGGCCAGATAGAGAGAAAAAGACAGGGGAAAACAGCGGATAACATATTTGAAGGGCCTAAGCAGGTGGGTGACAGAATGGGGGTTGCGTGGTGCAGTAGAAGAAAGCGTGCTAAGAGCCACCAGGAATAGGGAGACGTGGAAGGGCATGATCGTGGACGTCCTGAAAGGACAAGACACATAGAAGAAGAAGAAGAAGAAGAAGAAGAAGAAGAAGAAGAAGCTTGGTAATTTCTAGTTAGCCAACATTGCTCTTATGCAGCAAGAATAAAACCTTCCGTTTCATCATTTAGCATGACGTAAAACCTGCAAAATACCACATTTTTGAATTAAAGTAACCAAAAAACACATTTTATTTGTAGTTGGAGGCATATAATTTAGTTGAAACCATAAAATAGTGTCCAATATATTCAAATTCAGCATTTAATAACCCATAGAGTCCGATATGCGCCAAACAAAATCAATCAACCAGTGGATGTTGGATGTGCAGGATAATATCTATTTTCTCGGATTGAATAATGGATTTGCTTCAAAATTCCTGGGAGCATATTAATTAAGAGGTATCCCTGAAAAAGCGCAAATAGTGTAATGGTAGAAACGTCAGAAGCAACATAATAACAAATATAAGAACCTTAGTCCATATTTATCCTTGTATAAGCAATAAAAACTTCATTGACACTTCTACACTTTCCCTAAAATTATGCCAATTTGCTTCTGGGGAAAGTTTGTATCAGACAAAGGAAGACATCATTAATCTTGTTATGGAATCCAATTTTCGTGTCAGATTCCATGTGTTGCAAGACTATTATTTCTCAAAGAGGAATTGTAATTGAAGAACGATATTATTAAAGAAAACGTTTCTGGGGTTCTCTGCCGCTGTGCACACTGAGATATAAATCAAATTTAAAGTGTGCTCGCATTGACAAGCGCGGCCTGCAAGACAAGCTCACATCGGATAAAGACAAATGGTTAGAGAGGCAAACCAATTAAGCGTGCCCAACTGACGATACAATCGATATCACATGAGACAGCCAAATAGGGAGCAATATATTTCATGCCTATTAAAAAAAAATAAATAAATAAAAGGAAAGAAAGGGCAAAAAGCAGGTGACATAAAGCAATGACTTGCTAACTAATATCGCAAGCAACTGATATAAATTGCAGTTATCAATATACCCTTTTTTTAAGGGATTTCAATAATGTATTTTCAGTCATTTTTTTAAAATTAGCAATTATCCTCTTTCTTAGTAAAATTGCTTTTTTAGATTGATTGATTTCCTTAATGCCGCTAGAAGCGGCACAAGGCCGAAATTATGGGACAATCAGCGAGGATCAAACTCACTACTCAATTGTAATTGATTCAAGCTTGTTAACCATTACGCCACCGCGAGATAACTAAGTTGTTTTTTAAATTAAATATTTTCACTGTTATTTTGTTACTAATTTGGATCCATTTTATTACTTTTTTTAAAAAAATGCTTCCCTTTTTACTGTTATCATGTATAGGCTAGATGTAACCGTAAGTTCTATGCTAACAGTTTCTTCTCTTGCACATCGCTCTCGTGAAACTTTCCAGTTAACGTTGATCTTCAAAAATTCCAATGAAGTATTAATCTCTACCTATTGTTTTCCTAATTACTTTTCTGTTCTTTTCGCTGCTCAATATTATTTCTGCTTATTTAATTCTTCGTTACCCAGTAAGTTATTGCGTTTAAGTGGCTTTACTGTCATTTGTGCCTAAGTGGATTCATTTGCGTTTTAAATAATTTTCACTATTCATATTTTAATACAAGCTTTACTTTTATTAATGTTTATTATATAAAAAACATTGCGGTGCAGTGGACGTCGACTTGGAGCGAGAAATCGGAGAAGCAAGTTCAAATTCCAGCTGAATTCGTTACATTCACTTACGTGAAAATACCTTGGGAAAAGTATTAATCCTCAGCTTCTCCCTCCTGCTATGGGTTAAAGAGGAACAGATTGGGTTGTATAGATTGGTTGGCAACTAGTCTACAGCAAAAAATAATGGCAACCCAAAAAATCTTCTGCCCAGTCAGTCATGTCACTTTCGAGACGTGATCGCCCAAGTATGGCAATTAACCGACTGATATTCAAATTTGGAGTGATAATTTCCCTAAAAAATCTCATTTGTGTTTGTTCGACCTAAACAGAGCCCTCACTATGGAAACAAAAGCTTTACACTAATGGCGTCTACCCAATTTAACAAACAAGTGTTGTGTAAACATGTAACATGTTTTGGTGTAATGGATATTGGCTCGGATTGAGAAATTGGAGAGCCGCGTTCAAATTTTTTTTTAATTTTTTTTTTTTATAAGCGTTTCACCCCGAGCAAGGCATGTCACTGCCACTACTGTGCAGGGGGCTACGTAGAGAGGAGAAAGGCTGATTAAATATAGGAAATGACAGAGGGTGGGTGATAGGCGGGTAAGGATACCGAGAATGAGGGTTGGGTAGATGAGAGTGTTGTGAGAATAGTTGGGAGTTAGTGTGATAGGAGGTGTCTATTGACCCTACATTTAAACACCTGGAGATTGTAACTGTCGGGAAAGCAGACTTGTGGAAGGGAGTTCCACAGGCGGGAAGAGCGAGAAAAGAAGCTGTTGGAGTAGAATTTACGGTTACATCTTATTTGTTTAACTGTAAAAGGGTGGGACCTAGTTGCTAATCTAGTATCTCGTGTAAATTCGTGCTTAGGCGGCACCAGTGATCTAAGCTCATCGGAGCAGAAGCCATGAAAGTCCAGTTGAATTCGTTTCATTTGCTTACACACAAATACCTCCGGGAAAGACATTAAGCTATCTCTTCTCTCTCCTAATATGGGTTGAATAGCTGGACAGACTAGGTTCTATAACCTTGGTTAGTAACAGGTCTACTGCAGTAAGTAATGGCAACTCGCTGCGGGGAAATTTCTGCCTATTCAATCATTTCTCGAAAAAGACATGATCGCTCAAGCGTGTATCACATATGGTAATTAACAGACTTAAGATAAAGAAGTCATGATAAATCAACAACCGCGCAACCGCAAATAATATATATTTAAGATATTTTAAAGTTATGGTATTGATGTGGATCCGATAGTGGGGCCACGAAAGAATAACTCGGACAACGGATAATAGGTTTAACATATTGTATTTAAGAAGGAAAGTATAACTATAAGAATGGTAGTAAGCCACGCCTACCTGGCGGGCTGCTTCCGGAACTACTGCCCTGAGAGTATAAACCTTATGGTTTAAATAATGACTGGAAGAGTCCATAAGTGTCAGTAGGTGGGCGCCCACAACACACCCTCCCCAAGCATTTTACCTGCAAAAAGGTTCACCCAGTCCTTTTATCGTATTATGTAGAGGACTCCAGTTCCTGCTGGAAATTAATGTGTATTTTGTAACTTGGGGGTAATCCATTTGTTGACTCTTCATTTTTTTGTTGTCGTCTGTTCATTTTTTTTATTCGTGTGCAAATTGCTTTCTTTACTGATAATTATTTGTGGTCGACTGTAAATTTTTTTTTCAACAAACTGCCTTCTTAATTTATTTGGTGTCGGCTGTTAATTTTCATTTGCATGCAAATTTCTTGCCAGTTTCAGTTATTTTCTTCTTTTTATTTGCCGTCAAGTTTTTTCTTTGTTGTAAAGAATTTTAGTTACCATTAAGTTTTTATCTTCTTTTGCGTCCCATTTCTTCTTTCTTAGTTTCGTTTTGTTTTTTTTTTTGCAGGAGACAAATATTTAGTTACTGTTTTGATTCTTTCTGCGAGGAATTTGCTTTTGATTTTCCTGACGACACGAGAGAGTTAATTGAAATTTATATATATATATATATATATATATATATATATATATATATATATATGGCGTAAAGTGGTATTTAAAAAAAAAAAAATTCCCAACACTGAGGGGGAGAAGAAAAAAACAGATATTTTTTTCTTCTGAGAGATAGTTTCTAATTTTGAAAAAAAAAACTCTTAGAAAGGGGAAATTTTTTTTACTTGTGTAAAAAAAGAAGTCTTTTCCACCTGCCAGAAGAGATTGACTTTATTTTTTATACGGCGACAGGCTGTACAAAAAGAAAATCTTAATTTATTAAAGGGATAACTTTTAAGTTTTTTGTTTTCAATCCTTCCATTTATGGTGTAACTCGTAATGTATAACTTTTAATAGCAAAAAACTATCGGGTTTTAATTTCTATCTCTCACAGTATTGTAGGGTTTGCAATGAATTGCTCTGTGCATTCGAATCCTTATTAGGGTTTGCAATGAATTACCCAGTATATTCGAATCCTTTTTTGCTTCATTTATGTTATGGATCGCAGTGCATTTCTTTTAATATTTTTTTCATCTCTCTTATTTGATAGTTTGACTCGTAGTATGTCTTGGCAGTTTTTTTTAATGTCGTGGCTCTTTTTCTTTTTCAGTTATAACACGTGTTGTTGTCAGGTAACTGCTTAATTTGTGTTCTTTTGTTCATCGCCAGCCGATAACAGCGATACTGACTAGAGTCGCCAGTTTATGTGGAACCAGAAAAGAGCCATAACAAAAAAAAAAAAAATCCCTACGTTGATAGTTATGTGGAGTATCCCTCCTCTAAATTTGTATGTAAATTTGTATTCATTATCATTCTGTTAATTTATGTGGAACGATATTATGGCCATGAAAAAGATTTGTCTGATGTATCGCATCTAATAGCACGTTTCCTGGACAGTAATGGTGTGTGACGGTAGTTACGGTAACTTTGTACTTTGCGTATTTGTCAGCAATTGCTGTGATACGAATGATCACGAAAAGAGTTTTTTTCATGTAGTAATAACGAATTTTAAACCCGTAAATTTAAACGTATTCTAGAAGAACGACAGTTTTTTCTGAAAGAGATAAAAAATCCTTGAGTTTCTACAGCATTAAATGTAATTTTATCTAATTACACTAATTAAGCGTCCACGATTTTTCCTTTTTTTTTTTTTTTTTTTCGCTAGTGAGGGGGAGAAAAATAAAATGAATATTTGAAAAAAAATCTACTTATAAATTTTAGTTTCTCTGCTTAGCTTTGATTTTGCAACTTTGAATAAATTTCAGGCTGTGCTTTTTCAAAATGAATTCTTGATAATGGCTAAAGGTATCGCCGAAAACACCCGAAAGTACAAAATGATTGGATAATCTTTATAAAACTTGAGTTCCGAATAAGAAAATATAATATGAACGCATGAAAAATTATATAAAAAATTTATTGATAATATATTGTCATTTTCAATGAAATCCCACTCTCTCTCTCTCTCTCTCTCTCTCTCTCTATATATATATATATATATATATATATATATATATATATATATGGGGGTGTGTTTAGGCAGCGAATTTTCTTTTAGACATGTCAGCTTAAATAGATTACAAACAATGTGTCTGCTTATCTTTGATAAATCCGTTCATACTCACGGATAATCTTTCGTGTATTATAATTGAAAGATGTAAGAAATGCGCTGTAACGTTGACAGATGATTTTATTATACATTTCTCGATTTTCCCAAGTACTTTCAATCTACTTCCGAGATCATTTTCAGGTGTGAGTTGTCGTAAGAAAAAATAACTGCAAAAGTGTGTTGCTAAAAATTACTGAAAATGTTCTTCTTGCTTCAAATATAAAGGTTGACAATTTCTTATCATTCATTAAAACGTGAAAATTATCCAAAGTGTATTTTTTTATATGTTGTAATATCATGGTCATGCGCGTGTTAAAGCATGAAAAAACTGCTCTTCCTATAAACATTTTAGAACATTACTACAGTATTCGTAGTTGATTCTTTTGACAGCTTAAGATTTTTTATAAATATTGCCTCGATGATCAGTAGTTTCTGAAGCATACACAATGTTTGCAATTTATTTAATCTCTCTCACACACACACATACACACACACACACACACACACACACACACACATATATATATATATATACCAAAATTACACAAAAAATTTAAAATACTAAAGAGTAAATTTATTCGATAAAATCGCTAATGCCTTCAATTACGGCCCACAGACGACTTAGGAATCTCTTGTAACTCTTTTAGACGATCTGCGTGTGTAAGGTGGTGAATGCTGCCATAATCCTTGCCTTCAGTTCATATTTGGCGTAACAAAAAAATTTTTGTTCTCTCGCTTATCTGTGCCCTGCAGATAATAATCAAAGGGGTTGCATTTTGGGGTGGCCAGATATAAGAGGTGATGTGGTCTCTGAAATTGTCTGACAGCCAGGACTGGGTTCCCCTGCGTGTGTGGCATGGTGAGAGTCTTGTTTCTACCTTCTTGACCCAGGACAGCACTACCACCTAAAGGCAATTAATGTAGGCGTCTATTTTGAGACTGAAGCCCTGTGGGAAGATCAACGGAGGCATAACATTGCCATTATGAGTGATCACTTCCAAACACATTCGTAATCACCATTAGACCCATCCAACTCTTTGCGAATCTTCTGCACAGTCTTCAGATTGACATCCGAACTTTATGAAATGTTCGTATTGAAGCTTTTGGAGCGAATAACCAGCAGTACAACCTGCCGTTTCCAAATTTATGGTAGAGTAAATTGCACCATGATGCTCTTTTATTTATCGACGGTCTAAATTAACCGATTGTACTGTGCAGTCAACAAAATTCAAAACAAAGAACGCGTATCCGCGAAATAAAAATATAAAATGGCGATAATTTACCCATCGCAACTTGTATCTTCTTCTTCTTCTTCTTCTTCTTCTTCTTCTTCTATGTGCCCTGTCCCTTCAGGACGTAGGCGATCATGGCTCTCCACGTCTCCCTATCCCTTGTGGCTCTTAGTATGTTTGCTGCAACTTGTATGTATATGCTATAATGATAACAACACATTAAATGTATTGTTATCGCTTAATATTTCAGTACTATTTTCTATGTTTATAACGAAAGATTTTCTGTTTCTTAATACTTTGCATAGCTTTTGAAAAGCCTCTTTCGCTATCTCACTGCTCGTTCGAAATTCGGTATCGCATTTTCCACGCTCTGTTAAAATATTCCCTAGATATTTAGACCTTTCTACTTTCTTCTTTTTGATATCGCTAATGTGTAATTCGTATGCTGGATAATTATTTTACTGACAACTGTACAGTTTTCTTACAACTGATGTTTAGTCCTTTCTTCTTGCTTTCCTTTACAGTGGTTTACTTTCTGTGTCTGCTGACAACATTTGTGTTGTCTGTATGTCTTATGTTTTTTTATGATTGGGATTGCTAATAATTAATCCTGATTGGACTTCTAACTCTGTCAGATTTGCTTAACTGTAAAGGTTGATTAAATTCGGTGAGAAGACATGAGTGACTCACGCACTTTCTATCTTTGTGTATTTACTGAATTATTTTCTATCCGTATGCAGACAGTCACAGAATAAACCAAGCTAAACGACAATTTTTCTTCTATGTGCCCTGTCGCTTCAGGACGGAGGCGATCATGGTTTTCCACGTCTCTCTATCCCTGGTGGCTCTTAGCACGATTTCTCCTGTTACACTACGCAACCCTGTTCTGCCATCCACCCGCTCAGGCCAGTCAAGTACGTTACACGCTGTTTTCCTCTGTCTCTCGTTCCCTCTATCTGGCCTGTTAGTATCAGGTTCTCCAAGCTCTCCTTCCTCATTGCATGTCCCAGAAACTTCAGCCCTCTCTTCCTGATGCTCAGTATTAATTTTCTTTTCGTTTCCATCCTTTCTAAATCCTCATCATTGCTCACACGCTCGATATCCTCAGCATCCTTCTGTAGAACCACATTTCAGTTGTCTCAAGTTTTTCCTTCATATTCGATGATATTGTCCAGCATCATTTATGCCAGTAAAATAATATATTATCCGGATTTCTAGGAAACATTTTTTTTTTAATCATATCACCCCAAGCAAGGCGGTAACGTCACTGATGTGCAGGGGGCTACATAAGAGTGAGAAGATTAGAAAAGAGAAAACCGGAAACCGCATCCTAAACAGGAAACAAGGGATGAGCCTCTTTACCTGTTCAATAGACGTGGGTGGAGTGTGAACCGGGCGATAGTTTAGTCTATCTATTCCAATTTGGGGCAATACCTGTAAAAGTAAGAAAGAAATCAATTTAACATCATCAGAAATCTTTTAGTTGCGATTTATAAAACACTTTAGAGCAAGAAACAATTAGTTTTATGCTGGGCTTTTGCCATCACAAATAATGGTGATTATATTAATGATAAATGAATTTAATGTTTGCTACGTTTGATCAATTTTTTTCTCCACTTTCTGAAAACAATACAGGGTGGTGTATCTAACAGTTTTTTTTATATATTTAGTTAAAATATTTAATTATATATATATATATAATTTCTTTGGAAAAAGAATGAATCGAGGAGACAAAATACTCGGTGGCATGTTCCCCACCTCTTACGAATACATCAAACGCGGTAATAAAAAGCAGCACGCATGCGTCGCTCAAATATTTGATGAATGTGTTTGTCGCTCGCAATGTCAGACCAGGAACATAAATCTCGACTCTTGAAACATAAGAGAGAAAAGCAAATAGGACGTAAGAACGCATGCGGACACGCACAAATGGATGTATGGACACTAAGGGAGAAAAATATAATGACGAACGTTTAAGGAAAAGAATTCAGTGAAAGAAAAAAAAAAACTTATGATAAAAGAAAAATAGATGAGACTACGTATCAAAGGCATAGGTGAGATAAGATCAGACGATATCTGATATTTGGAATGAAAAAATTTGTATCGATTGGGTCGTGGAACAAGGCCGATAAAGATTGGTTATCGATGTCAGAGGGGTTAGGAACGCTTTTCGATTTCTATTAGACAGGAACGTCTATCACATTATTTTCTGGAATTAATACCAAATTTTGTAGCTCATATATATATATATATATATATATATATATATATATATATATATATAAAATGTAGTACACTTGGTATGTAATCCGGGTAAATTTCAAAAGAGACGAACTCGAGAGAACTCAATGTTAAATTCATTTATTTAACAGGGTAATATTTTATAATGGATTTCTGATTATTACTTCGGATGATACATATTTCACTGCTTTGATGTTCTTAGCGCGGCTCTTCAGATCCAAATGGTACAACAATGGGTAACCGAAATATCACCCACCCCCAAAAAAACCCCAGAAATTTCTTCTCTTTTATTTGATTTTCCGTCGAAGCCCCCCATATATATATATATATATATATATATATATATATATATATTTGTGTGTGTGTTTATATATATATATATATGTTGTAACTCATATATTTATATTTATACATATATATAATAAAAATGCTAACTATAGCAAGAACAATACCAATAGTAAAACTAGTATTAATCAAGCTAAAATTTAAATCGTCTTGTACAACCCACCGAGAACAAACTCGGAGGAAAAAAGGGGAAGTAAAAAAAGAAACAAACGAAGTACATGAACAAAAAGTCAAGCACTCGTAAGAAAGAAAAAACCAAAAAAAAAAAACCAAAACGAAAACCCTAACACTAAAGCGCTTAATACCAAAATACAATATATATATATATATATATATGTATTGTAGCACATTTATATACATATAGATAGGTGTGAGTATGTGACTCTGGTTTTCAAGCTCTTGCGATCGTCAGACAAACTGATTATTTTTTTAAAATATTGGCTGTATGTTGGGCTGCGTATAATGGTGTAATTTTGTGGAAGTGGGAGGGAAATTGGTAGACGCTTCGCATACAGTTATGTTAGTGTTAACCCCGGTGGGCGGGCGGGCTTGCACGCGCGTGCGCTCGCGCGCGTGTGTGTGTGTGTCTTTGTGCACACCATTGAGTGTACAAGTGTGTATATATGACTGCGTTTGTCACGACCACAAATTTTCCTCCCAATTTTCCTCCCACTTCCACAAAAATACACCAATACACGCAGCCTTACATATAGCCAATTTTTTAAAAAGATTTATCAGTTTGTCTGATGATCGCAAGAGCGTGAAACCAAGGGTCACAAACTCACACCTATCGATATGAATAT